>CABHPH010147986.1:0-45909 GCA_902168325.1 Peromyscus nudipes | reverse complement strand
TCCCCAGAGGTGTACACACATGCACACAAACACAGATATGCACCCCTATACACATGTGCAAACCCACATACATAAAAAAGTCATCACTGTCTTAATCACTACAGTTGGATGACAATTCTTTCTCCCTTCTCAGATTTATGGCATTTTTATCAGTTTCTATTCTTTTACCCAATCACTTCCATAATCACATCCTTGTGTGCCAATATCGACCTGATTCTCAAGGAGGAAGAGTAACACCTCCAGACACACTCTATAATGTCTCCAGTTCATGCTGCTTACTGACTATATAAAATGCAACATTTAGTCAACATTCTTTATTCTTAGGAAGCCGTAAAACAAATTCATTACAAGTATTCATTTGCAAATGCTCAAGGTGAGAAGATGTCCCATGATCCTGGTCTAGCTCCACAGCCTGGCCTGCTGCCTCTGCACTCACACTTTTCCATTTATTTTGTCATCATGTGCTTCCTAGATCTCGATATCAACTGAAAATCTGGAGAGTAATACTGCATGCTTTTCAAATACTTCCGTTCTTACAGATCGTTCCTTTGAAAAGCACCTATTAACCATACTATTCATTTCTTAGCTCTAACTCAGTTTCCAAATACATGATGCATCATAGAAATTACTATTTCTTTACTTTGTATTTATCAAAGTCTAGCAAAATACTAGTATAACTAGTCCACTGATTAAAAAATGGAACATTTTTCTTCAACCTTTATCTTTACAATAAATGTAAACTCCTTGTTACATGACTCATCCTTTTTGTTGTTGTTGTTGTTGTTGTTGTTGGAGACAGGGTTTCTCTGTGTAGCTTTGGAGCCTGTCCTGGAACTCACTCTGTAGCCCAGGCTGGCCTCGAACTCACAGAGATCCTCCTGCCTCTGTCTCCCGAGTGCTGGGATTAAAGGCGTGCGCCACCACCGACTAGCTGACTCTTATCCTTTTAGAATGAATGAAATTGTATTACAAAGGTCCAAATAAATTGGTAATAAATACTATTTCTAAAACCAACATACTCCTTGATTACATATAGCCATACTCAGAATCTTCTTTATAAAACCCCACTCCCCTTTGTTTCTACTGTTTCTCTTTGCAGCAATCTTTCTATCATTGTTTGATGTTCTTGAAGAATTATCTTTGGCTGCTTGCTTTTCTTGGAATTTTTTTTTCCATAGCACTTTCGTTCAAATTTCATGCCTTTGACCACCAGCTTCAATTGTGAATGTTTTCCAAATTTCCTAAGATATAGTCCATAACTAGCAAGTACATAGTACCAAAGAACCCAAGACAGATTTCACCACTTGTATGTTTACTGCCTCAAAGAATTTCTCATCACTGTTCTGGGCAATCAATATATTATCAGATGGAGCTAGCACTGAAGAAGAATCCAACTCAACACCTCTAATCATTCCATAAGTGTCTGTTGTCCATACTACTTAATACTCAATATCAGAGACCCAACATCCCCTCAAAATAAAATAAAATAAAACCCTTCTATAACTGATCACTTTGAGGAAATCTTGACAGTTTAATAATCCCCCTTTATGTCTCTTCAGACCCAAACTGTTATCATGTTACTAAGACGGTAGTATCTTTCAAACTTGTCCTTTTACTCTCCAATATCATACCCTAAATCAAGTAATATCTCTTAAATTAGTGGCAAGAACTACTAACTTCCTAACTAATTACCTATCTGCACTCTCTTTCCATAGTTATATATTACTAAAACTGAATCTTTTCACTGGCCTTTTGAGGACCTAATTGCTACCCTTTATAATATAGTTAAAATATCATATATAATTGGTTTTTGTTTTTTAATTTTAATGATGTTGCTGTGGCTTAAACTGCCTTCTTTGGGGGAGAAAAATCAAAGTTAAAAAAAACATTAAGCATGGCTTGATAGGGAAGTTGCTAAAGGTGGTGGTTTAAATAAGAATAGCCTCATAGGCTCATTTATTTATTTGAATGCTTAGTCTTCAGGGAATAGCACTACTTGAGAAGGATTAGGAGGTGTGGCCTGTTAGAGTAGGTGTGTCCTTATTGGAGGAAGTGTGTCACTGGGGGAAGGCTTTAAGGTTTCAAAAGCCCAAGTCAGGGCCAGTATTGCTCTCTGTTCTCGCTGACTGTGGATCTGGATATAGAATTCTCAGTTACTTCTCCATCACCATTTCTGCCTGCATGCCACCATGTTCCCTGTCACAATGGTAATGGACTAAACCTCTATTACTGTAAGCAAGCCAAAATTAAATGTTTTCTTCAATAAGAGTTGCCGTGGTCATGGGGTCTCTTCACAGCAATAAATAGAACAGTGACTAAGAAAGTAAGTGTCAAGGATGAAATAACCAGGCAGTGGGGGCACACACCTTTAATCCCAGCACTCAGGATACAAAGGCAGGTAGATCTTTGTGAGTTCCAGGCAAGCCTGGTCTACAGAGGGAGTTCCAGGACGGCCAGGGCTACACTGAGAAACACTGTCTTGAAAACAAACAAAGAAAAGAGCTGAGTTGTATACTAAGCCAGCATCATTCCTAACTGCATTCATTTGAAGTGTGTATCCTTATGCCTACAGACGAAGCATAGGTCCCACCTCTCACCAATAAAACATCTTTACAACAAATGAAGACCATTTCACAACCAACCAAAATGAAGAGAATACGTGGCTAGGTGGTATCCAGCCTCAACTGATACATCTACAACATAACTACTCCATCTAAGGCTCAGGGATCTCAACAGAAGAGGGGGGGAGGGGGAGTAAAAGCCAGGAGATGATGTTTGCTGTGAGACTGAGTCTCCTAGAAATGTCAGAGAAGCTACACCCATGAAGTCTTATCAGCATGGCTGCCTAAACAAGACATGAACAAGGATAAGACCAACAGACATACTAACACAGAAGTGGGGAATCTCATTGGGTTTCAACCTAGACAAAGAACTATAAACAACAAAGGAATGCTGAGAGTCAGAGAAATTGTTTACCCCGGGGAAATGTCCCTAAATTGGTTATCCAATACTAAGTGATCAGCCCTTGATTAATACACATTCAAGTAACAATATATAGACTGAACAAATTATATTCATGTAAGAATATATGTTTGTACAAATATACACCTGTGTGTATGCATGTGTGTGCATGTTGTGTGTGTGTGTGTGTGTGTGTGTGTGTGATGTAAAACAGCAATTCAAGAGGCCATGAATTTGAGAGATATTGAAGGTATGAAAAGGAAGGGAGGAAATGATATTATATTTTATTTTTATAAAATATATTTAATATATGACAGAACAAAACCAGAAAAGAAGATAACTAGAATATGGCAATTTTAACACTGATAGAGAAAAGAAACTAGTGAAAAAAGAAAAAAGAAAAAAAAAGGCAAACTTAAAACAATAATGAAAAAGTAAAACACTGGGGGCTAGCTAGAGAGATTGTTTAGAGGTTGAGAACACTGGTTGCTCTTACAGAGGACATGGTTTGGGTTCACAGAATCCACATGGCCATTCAGAGTGTCCATAATTCCAGTTCCAAGGGATCCCACTCATGGTCTCCACAGGTACTATGCACACACAGTGCATAGACATGCACATAACAAAGTGAGGCTTGAGGGTGCAAGCTTGTAATCCAGTCACTTAGGAGACTGAGGCGAGATGGCCATAAGTAGAGATTCAGAGGCTAGCCTGGGCTACAAGAAGCTGAGCCACAAAAAAACCCAACAAAATAGTTAATAGTAGAGAGCCGACAGTACCCTAAGCAAGTGACCATCATGATATTTTATCACAGCAGCAAAAAAATAACTAATATACCATGTTTCCAAATCTTAGTATGTCAACATATTCTTTTATGTTCAAACAACATATTCAGTGCTTTCCAGGCTATTTTAACTACACTAGGCTTCCCAGAGCATCTCCTTGGAAGAACATGTCATCAAATATATTTTAAAAATCTCTGGAAGGAAGTAACCATGATTATCTGGAAAGCTGCAAAGATACCACCCTGGCCAAAAGAAAACACTAGCAGGGCAGTGAGAAACTTTGTGGCTCTTTCTCACTGTGACTACCTAGCACTGAAGCACGAGACCACCAGACTGAGCACGCCTGCTTACTTCTAGCCCTACTAAAACTCTAATGAGTATTTACTGTCTCCTCTAAAACTAGAACTGACCAAATTCAGAATCAGTACACAATGAAAACATGCATCCACACACTTATACAAAACAAATCAAAGATTTCACAAGACGCTTTACAGTCTATCTCGGATTTTAATATCCATATGAATTGTCCCTAAATTTTAATAAAACACATACTATTTTAGTAGGTATGAGGTTGGACCCAAGATTCTGCATTTTCTAGAAAACTCTTAAGGTATAACCAAGGCTCTTCACCTATACAACATACATTAAAAGTAAAAATACAGCACAACACAAAACAGAACAAAAAGTTGATGCCTAGAACTGATATTTGTGGCTTTATATTTCAAATGGCTTTCTAAAGGCCTAATTCTTCCCCTATAAAACAATTATTTTTCATTTGTAAATAAAAATAGAAACTACATAAGAAATAACGATAATACATGCATCATCATGATTTGGAAACTATTGTTTTCAGACAGTCACAAAAGTGCATTTAAAGAAAAGCAGCTTGTACTCTAAATCTTTATTCTGCTTCTGGTTTTGAATTCCCACACTGAAAAACCAAAAAATTACACTCACTTTCACAGAACAGAGTTCTCTTACCTAACCGACTACAAGGCTGCAATTGTAAGACTGCCCCCACCCCAAAACAGCATGTATAAACCAGAATCCTTATCAATGATTTACTGAGAGCAGCAGTTCATTTTAATAAACCATTGCAATACATAAAATTGATGGAACCAAATGCTGTGTTGGGCATACACAACAGCTAATCAAAATCATTCAGGATTTTTAGTTTTACTGATTTTCTTCAAGGTTTTGAAGTTTTCTCCTACTCTGTATCTTGGTAATGCAATCACTGAGACACAATCAGTTCTGTATCAATGACATGAAGTTCTAAACTACAGAGCGAGGTGAACAGAAACGTTACAACTTAATGCACATACATAGACTAATAACTACTTTTATAAAATGTGTTTTGTGTAACCAAAAAAAGTTTAAACTATTTATACTGTGTGGCTAGGTATCAAAACACAGCACTGTCATACAGCAAAGTATTACATGACATGTGACATATTATCTTCATTTCTTAACAAGGAAAACTTGGTGAAATTAGCAAATTATTTCTCCTTATAACTGGATTTCATTATATCAAACCTTTTGTCATTTTATTTCACTAAAAACAATGAAATTTCTTTGCAAATTACATGATGTCAAAAGTTGAATCTTTATAATAAAGTAATTTTGTAGTTTTTCTGTCACAATGAAGGACAAAGATTAGCCAACTGTTTAGTTCCCTCTCCTTTATGTTGTCTTTGATCACTAACAATGCTTCGTGAACAGCCAACAGAAGGCTGACATTTCATAAAATATGCAGTGATAAAAACTAATACTGTAGCATCTGGGAGCAATATATAAAATGCAGAAATACACCTAATAACTGCGATCTTAAATTACAAGCTACTTACTTTTAAAGTTAAATGGGGGAAAAAAATACCTAATATTAAAGAAAAAAAGGGGGGGGAAATAACCAGCAAAACGGAAGTTTTTTTAACTTTTATTTTAACACAACATTACACTCTCCTCCTCCTCCTCCTCCTCCTCCTCCTCCTCCTCCTCCTCCTCCTCCTCGAACTTAAAAGCTGGAGGTCTTGTTGGAACAGGCTATCTGAATTATGTATCTTTTAAGAACTGAAGAGCATCCTACAAAACTGCTAAGAAAGATACCACATGGGGACTGGAGAGGTGGCTCAGCAGTTTAGAGCACTAGCTCTTCTTCCAGAGGACTCAGGTTCAATTCCCAGCACCCACATGGCAGCTCATAGCTGTCTACAACTCCAGTTCCAGGGAATCTGACACCTTCATACATAAACTAAAAATAAATAAATTTAAAAATAAAGAAAGATATCATAAAAAATGCAGAAGAAATTTTCTTCACAGGTATTTATAATCCTCAAAATTGTCTTATGATGCAATATATCATTTTTATAAGATGTCAAAGATCACGGCTAAAAGGACCAGTATCAAGAAAAGACACCCCAAGACCAAGTTCTCAGCACAAAGATGTTTTTGCTCCAAAAGGACAAAGAGCAGGGAATAAGAGACAAACACGGGAGATAGGGGACAGGGGAGAAGGGGCAGGGAACAAGGACAAGGGGACAGGAGTATTTGTCCCAGAGGAGAGAGACATGGTCAACAGGGAAATGGTAGTTTATGAAGGTAAAAGGGAAACCCCATGTTAGGATGAGTTGATTTGTTTTAATTGGATGTGTTAATTAGGGTAGCCAAAAGTGGGTTTTTGATTGCTGGACTTCAATACTTTGATAGCTGGACCCTGTCAGCCTCAGGAGAACAAAGAAGTGTCCAAATAAGAGAATGGATCTTGGTGGCTGGCTTTAAGAATAATCTTGGGCAGGAGAGATGGCTCAGTGATTAAGAGCACTGGCTGCTCTTCCACATGACCAGAATTCAATTCCCAGCACCCACATTGCAGCTCACAATTAACTGTAATCCAGCACATGCCTTAATCCTAGCACTTGGAAGGCAGAGCCAGACGGATCTCTGTGAGTTCAAGGCAAGCCTGGTCTACAGAGGGAGATCCAGGACAGGAAGCAAAACTACACACATTAAAAAAAAATTAAAAGTTTGAATATTTTTTCTTTAAAATATACTGTTTCTAGAATGTAGAGAAAATAAATCTTTATAAAAGATCTGCTCTCAAAAAAAACTTTTATCTAAACAAAAGTATATTCATATGTTAGTTGCATTAATTTCTCTCATTTTCTCCCTGCCTATATTGTAGCTTCCTACCATTGTCTCAAATTTAGTTTTACTATGTATTGTAAACTACATACTATATTCAGCTATTTCCTAATTTCAATAAAGTAGTCCAATGAGAAAAACAAAAGTCCAAGAACACCTGAATGCTTAAAACATCAAAACACTTATGACATCCAATTGTAGCCTAATTTACAGGGTGAAGCCTCACAGTGTTCATAAAAAAGAAGAGAACTCATGAAAGGCCTCCAACAGCACTCTACCTTGGGTCCAATCAGAGAGTAATAGCCCAAACTGTAAGTCAAAAGACTTAGCACCAAACACAAATGTAAAGAGATAATGAAGAAAAAAAGGACAATTTCATGGAAATTATCTGATTATGTCAAGACTTAAGGATTTCAATGGAAAGACAAAGGCTATATAATGTCTGCTCTTCACTATGACATGTGCTCATTCATCAGAACAAGCACTCCTGAACAGGACCTCTCTCTGCTAAATACATTCAGGATAATTAGTAAATCAGATATTTTCTTTAAAATTCTAAGTTGTTGGTTATGTATGTTAGATTTTTCTATATGTCATAATACTGTATTTTTACTGTATGATATAGTGAAATCAGTGATGATAAACACACAGTATGTCTACCACCTACATTTTTACTGACAGCAAATGGAATGTAATACTGGCACTGGAAATCAAACATGAAGAAATTAACTTTTAGGTATATAGTACTAATTTAACAGTATGGACTACTAAATCTAAACTCTTCTGTATTTATTATTAAAGATGAAAGTATACTTATAGACTAGCAAGTATCAAATAAGTAGCTAATCAAAATAAGATACAAAATTAAATCATAATTTGGCCCTTTTCTCTTAAGCTGTTCAAGGAACAAAATAATCTATTTGAATACAAATTATATTTGGACTTTAGGAAAATTTTCCAAACCATGAATTTAAGTTGTAGAGTACACATAAATGATAATTTTATCTTTAAATATAAAATACATGTTTTCTTTAACTAATATAGTTTAATAAATAAAATATCTAAACATGAAACACAAATGTCCACTTTATCAAAAGGTATTGGTATCAGTAAAATTGTTTGCATAATAGCTACTTAAATCAATGCAATACCCAGCTCATTCTTTTGAATTAAGTCTACAGCTGAAGTAGAGGTGGTGGGTCTGTCTTAATCCTCTTCCTCTCATATAATAGTGCAAACAGAGGCAAGCACAGCAAAGAGTAGGACTTGGCTGCAACCAGTACGAGATTTACCCAATTGCCACTGAAGACCATGGAATGGTAGGCTTCAATTATAATATTAAATGTGTCTCCTTTATCAAAAATTAGTGGGAAAAAATGCCATGACTTATACTCCTAGACAGGTAAACTATCCCTGTCCTTTATGAAAGAGTCCAAAGGGAAGCAGGAGACAGACCAGAAAAAGGAAGTACTCAACAGTGATCTGAAACAGATGAAGTTAGGAACTGGAATTTGAAGGTTTGTTCATATTATAAATTTTAATATTTAAAAAGTATTTTAAATAATTAAACTGTTATTCAGAAAATGGGTGAGCACATAATCATTGCTCCAACTAGAACACTTCTGAGAATGAAAGGGAGTGTAGGACAGTCAGGATGCTGCTATCTGTCCTTCCTAGACATCCATGTTCTACTTCCTACAGCCCAAGGGTCTATTGCCTTACAGGACAAAATAGGCCCCTGAACTCTGAGATAAAAAGAATGTTCTGTATTATCTGGTGAGTTCAAGAGAAAGTGTTCAGAAGAAGGATAGATCAGAAAAAAACATACAAAATTCAATATACTATATTGCTGGATCTAAAAACAGAAGAAGGAATCCATGTGCCAAATTCAAATGCCTAGAGAAACTGGAAGTCATTGTAAGTTTTCAGGCTAATGGAATCTCTGTTCTTATACCCACAAAGAACTGAATCTAGCTAACAAACTAAATGAACAGGAAACAGATTCTCTGCTCCCCTGACTTTTCTGTGATACAACATATACTCAACCCCTGTTGTCCCAGAAATTGGAGTTTTCAAACCCAGTATTGTTTTAAACAACTGAATTTGTGATAATTTGCATGGGAACTACAGAAAATAAAAAATGTATATATTAGAAATAATTAAAGCAGGAACACAGATATAAAAAGGGACTATCTCAAGAAGTCTGGCTCAAGATCACCTGCTAATACCTATGACAACTATCAGTTTATACATGGTTTCCATTGACCTAGCATGCCCAGAATAAAATTCAGAGCTGTACCTTAATAAAAGAAACTCTTTATTGAAGCCATTTTTCAATCCTAGTAACTGCCTAAAAAGAATCAAATCTACAAGCAAGGTTAAAGTAGTCATTTAGCACTTTTGATCCATGGTAATTTAAAAATTATTCCAACTATTCCTAATATATTGATTTTTTTTATTCCAAGCACATAAATACAGGAATATTTGAGGTAAGTTCCAAGGTTTCAGTTTTAAGTCAATGTATCATGATTAACCTCACCTATGTATTTTGACAACAAAGGGGCTTTTCTCCACGCTTGTGCTTAGTTTGAGAGGATAGGGCCCTAGCAACTCAACTGTCACTTACGCCCCCCAAACCAGTGGCTTTCCTATTCTTGTCTCAAAATTAAAAAATTAAAAAATAAAAATAAAAAATCGTGAGCCACAGAGGGTGAGGTATTTTAACGCAGGGAGTTGGAGAAAAAGAATGAAGAGCACCCAGACCTCACTGCTGGCACCTCCATTTGGCTTAAACATTTTCTGGCATCTCTGGACTCTAGAATGGACAATGCTGCTGACAAAACCAGGGATATTTCTGACTTTTAGTCAAGAAAGAAAACCCTCCATTCTGGGGCATCTTTTTACCCTAAAATTGCCTAGCCAATGTCTACCCTCCTTCTCATCATGTACTTTGCCCTTTTCTAATAAAATGTTTCACTATCTGTAATAACAACTCTACAAGAAATAAAACAGGATAAAAGATGAACATGTCTTCTTGAAGTGTCAACTTCCTGAGCATTTCAAACACTCTAATTTTGGCAGACTATGTTCCTTAGAAGATGTAAATGTGGGGTTAGGCTCTCCTTTAAGATGAAAATGCTAGAACCTAAGTTTCAACCTAAGTAGACCAGAGAACAGGGTTAGGTAATTTGGATGGAATAGCACCTTGTCTTTTAGCCTTTTACTTTAAAACACATCTCCACTTTGTTATGCTTGTAAAAGTTTAATCATGCATGTAACCATTTCAAAATTCAAGTAAATGCTACTCTTAAAAATTCCAAATAGGGGCTGGAGAGATGACTCAGCAGTTAAGAGCACTGGCTGCTCTTCCAGAGGACCCAAGTTCAATTCTCAGTCACCACATGGCAGCTCACAACCATCTGTAACTACAGTCCCAGGGGATCTAACATCTTTGTCTGGCCTATGAAGGCACCAGGTACCCACAGAGTACACAGATATACATGGAGGCAAAACACCCATTAACATAAAAATATTTTTAATTCAAAGTAATTATCACTAATTTAATTCTAAAATTATAGGTACTAAAGGAAAACGGGTACCAATCAGTTGTCTATTATTAGATACAACACAACCCTTATAGGAACTCTAAATTTCATGTTATATTAACCCAAGAAAGAATGAATTAATATTTTTTCCAGAAATTCAACACTGACTGAACCATGCTTGCAAAACTGTTTAGTATTTAAACTAAATTAGCCAATAAAATTTTAGTATTAATAAATGCATCTACTATACAATGTAATTAGATAGGAGATTTAAACAATTGAAATTTAGAAGAAAACAAAATAATGTGTAGATTACATATAGTAACAGCTAGAAAAAAACTATTAACAATTTTTTAAAAAGTGAATTCAATATACTACATTAAATATAGAGTTTTTATAAGCATTCTTACATATTAACAAAGACCAAGTAGAAAATATAAGTCAAAGATGTGAGCACACTGTTTTTGGCTGTGCTAAAAGAAAGACTGCCACCAACAGATAGGGAAGACTACAGGTAAAAAAAAAAAGCATAAAGGAAAATAATCAGGAGGTCAGTTTCTAACACACTGAACTTGAGACAGTTAAAAGCTAGGTTGATCTCTATTGTATTTCAAGACACAATATCACCAAGGTACTGAGTGCAGATAAAATTTTAAAAGGGGGGGGGAATAAACTGCTGAGCTATGCTCTCCAAATGAAGAGGTAAGGAAGAACAGAGGAAACTGATGCAGAGGGAACTGAGAAGACTTGAGAAATGAGAGAGAAAAACAGAGGGTGGTAAGTTGAAAAACAATGAACATACAAAGGAGGATGTATTTGCAACAAATACTAGCCACAAGATTCAAGTAGACAGGGAGTGGCCAATGATTATAATAATAAGGAAGTGATTGGTTGATCACAGAGTGGACTGGCTAAGGATGTTCTTGTCCTAATTACCATGAGTTTAAGAGAGACTGGGGACAGATGTGAATAACAGGGACTGGCTCCTCAGAGAAATTTTAGAATCAAAAGGAGAAAAAACAGGGAACATGGCTCCAGGGAAACTGAGACAAAAGCAAGATGGTTTAAAATAAGAAAAATAGTAGATTTAAGTATTTTGGGGATAACTCTCCAGTACTCAGGGAGAAGTTAACAAAACAGGAGCAACGCAGAGGCTTTGCCACCTTATTTATTCTTTGTAATTTCTTAATACCCACTGAAGTACAGGAAGTTGAAGAACCTGATTAAAGACACACAATGAAAGAGTTGTAAAACTTTTCACTTTAAATCTGTGCAGTATGTTCCTGCTCTTTAATATATATTAACTTAACTTGAAACTATAATAACTAAAAGAACATCCTAGTGGCATATGAATAGTTTCACCAAATGAAAGACTCACGAGTATGTAGTTACTTAGAATTTGTTAACAGTAAGTGTCAGAGAACATGCCAAAATGGATCTCTAGCTTCTTTTTACTGTTTTCTTATTATTACTTAATTTTGTATGGCTAAGCATTGAACCCAGGCTCTTATACATGTGGCCAGTTCTGCACTGCTGAGCTACACTTTTACTCCTATATTAAAAAAAAAAAAGAAAGAAAGAAAGAAAAAAGCTTCTCTTTTACTTCCTACACCACTCTAAAACATGTCAAATGGGTCAATGATCTAAGCATAAAAAATAAAATCTGTAAACATCAAAAAATATTTTTATAATCTTAGAATGTAACCACGTTATTGAAGATATGCTTAAGTAATGAATTTAGACTAAACAGAAAATATTTTATGTACAGTAGAAACCTAAATGAAAAAATAAGTATTAGAAAAAGATTCATGTAACAGACAAAAAGTCTATTATATTCATAATATGAAGACCTTCGACACACTAATCACTTCCAAATGAATAAAAATAGACTGTCACCCTCGCTCAACAGGACTGTGGGAGCAGACAAGCATCTAGAGATGAAGCTCAGTAGTACAGAGCTTATCTAACATTTTTTGGCACCCTGGGTTAAATACAAGCACTGCAAAATAAATAAATAGATAAAAATAAAAATAAATGATGCCTCTAGGTAGTTGTCACCTGTTTATAATTTCACCACTTGGGAGACTAAGGCAGAAAGAATGGAAGCTGAAAGCTAGTCTGAGCTATACAGCAAGACCCTATGCTTAAGAACAAAACGGAGGGCTGGAAAGATAGTTCAGCAGCATTAACAGCATGTCTTAACCCACAGATGTGAGGAGAAAGACCACCAACCCAAATCATGACCAGATTAATTAAAGCAAGCTTTATTCATGTACAAGGGCTGTCTCTCCCTGAGGCGGGATTCAAGAGATCAGTATTGGACGCAGGTTAGACAAGTGTTTTTATAGCTCAGGAGTAGGGGTTTTCAAATGGGGATTGGCATGCAAATAGGCAGGGTTACAGAAGCAGAACATACGAATAACAAGTTAGTCATAACAACCTTCTGAAACAAGGACATGATTGCCATTCCTGGAACAGGCAGTAAAGAACCATTTGTAGTTACGGTTATAGGTGGGACAAAGCCCAATCCTTGAGAAACAGATTTAATAATAAACAGGAATGAACCTAGTTTGGGCTTTCAAGCCCAAGATAGAAGCAGGCTGGTTTATCACAAGTTCTGCTCTTGCAGGGTACCAGGTGGATTCCTAGTACCCACATAGAGCCATTCACCACCTCCTGTAATTCTAAATACAAGGGGATATAACGCCTCTCATTTCTAAGGGCACCTAAACTAATGTGCACATATACATAAATAAAAATAATAAAAAAGGGCCTCTTTAAAAATTAGAACTAAAAACCATTTAAAGAACAGACACAAAAAAAATTTGGAAAGGATATATGATAAGCCATATAAAGAAATGTAAACTGAGTTGATATCCTAGACCAGAAAAAAAAAAAGAATATATCTAACAGCTATCTAAGTAGGATGAACTGGACATTTCATGGACTCCTGAGAAAGGACAAACCAAATCATCTGAAATTATTATTTCAGAATAATTTAGAGATCAAAAATTTTAAGATTACTAAATCTTAAATCAACAATTTTACTTCTAGAATTTATTCAAAAAAGAAAAACTAAACAAAACACTGTGCCCAATCATCCTGTTAGCCTCACTGTATATTGTGCCTATCATTAAGTTAAGAACTGAACAAATTACCATAGAGCTTCTCAATGTTACTAACTAAACTGTCTTAAAACAAACCTATTTCATTAACCACTAACACAGGCAGGAAGTAACCATGCTGCTTTGTTGCCATCTTGGCTAATGATTTCATGAAGAGGGAGACAGAAATGTAACTTGGACAATGATGTCATTAAGATATCAACAACCATGCAACTTGACTTCCACCTTGGAGAGGACCATGTGTCTTCATCATCGTCTTAGTTAATACAACCACATGACATAAATGGTGGTACCCATACTACTTCCCAGTACCTCTGGGCCCTGGGGGGTCACTAAACCCCTAGAATTTCCTATACCATGAGTATTTAGTCATATATCCCAATCCCCTCTCCCAACTCTTTCTTTCATTTTTGGTTTTCACCTTCCTGAATGACTACTGGGATCACAGAAATTTAAGAATCAGAGGGCACTCAACACGGGGTCTTCTACAAAGTCATAGGGTTAACCAATTTTTATTTCAGACTATGAAGGTAATACCAAACCTCCATGGTTGTTTTTAAAATTTGACACATTGGTTTATAAAGAGAGTTTGGAGCTAAACATGATATTTGGCGTCTCTCCTCTAGCCTATTCTACACCTACTGAAAGCAGTTAGAAGACCCACTTTATCAATCTTAACAACAGCAAGGCAACATTGACTAGCTATAGAGAAAAATAACATGTTATGCTGCTTGAGTTTATTATGACAATAAACACCAAACTCTACCATTTTCACAAATAGGTATCTCCTGACCTCCTTGGTTTTAAAGTAGCCAATAAAAACTGCTCCAAGTGTATTTTTAAATTACAAAAGGGCATCTCAAATCTAGCCTAAACCTCCCAGGCAAATTATCAGTTTCTTCTTAAAAGTAGAACTATAACAATTTAGGCATTAGGTCTTAGGACTTCAAAGAACAATACTATATGATAGGGGAATTTTAAAAGAAGAGGGGGGAGGAGATAATATCGAAGAATAAAACAAATTATACCTATTTTATTGTTTCTACAGAAGAAAAATACTAGAGGCTATTTTCAAAGATTATTGTTCATTTGATTCTGCCAGTCGAAAAGAGGAAAAAGTGAAAAAAGGATCAAACAAACAAACAAACAAAAAACCACAAACATATCCTTAAAGTAACAATCTAATGTCCATTTGTCAAGTAAAAAGAAAACACTTTGGATATCAAATATTTTATAGAAGACCAAACTATGGAGTTGCATTATTTCTATACCTAAAATAATGTTAATTCCATTAGACTATCATGGAAAACTCTGTTAAAGAAATCGAATGCTACAATTAGCCAGGATATTCAGCTAGGAATTTACAAAAATTCAAAATCAATCTCTGTCTTAAGAATTAGTGTTGGGGAGTTGGTTTATTTGGCAATGTGCTTGTTCTGCAAGTGTAACAGCCCAATTTTGTATTCCTAGCACCCACATAGAAGCCAGATTGGGTGGCATGCACTACCTATCTGTAACCCCAGTGCTGGAGGGAGGGGACATAGGGAGACCCTGGAGCTTACCGAAAAGCCAGGCTAGCAGAAATGGCAAGCTCCATTGTTTACACACACACACACACGCACGCACGCACGCACGCACGCATACACATGCATGCACACATACAGAAATTAGTTTTTAAGAGAACATAATTCCACACTTATACTTTACCTTAACTTTTCATCTATTTACTTTCCTTGACAATTATGAAAAGTAGGATGTATGTAAGTGAAATTATTATATGGAATAAGCCTTTACACAGGTAACTAATGCTTGTATTTTTCCATCTAGGAAGACACTGTACTTACTGCTGAGGTAGTGTTAAGCTGCTTCATTAAATTTTCAGGACTTCATTGTCTTTAAAATCCTAAGGAACATGCACCAAAAATATAGAAGCCACTTGTGTTGTGTGTATCAATAGGTGGAGCATATAAGTTTCATGGAATCAGTGTGAATAGTAGTTGTGGTGGTGTGAAAGAAAATGGCCCCAAAGGGAGTGGCATTGTTAGGAGGTGTGACCTTGTTGGAACAAGTTTGGTCTTATTAGAGGAAGTGTGTCACTGTGGAGGTGGGCTTTGTGGTCTCATCTATGCTCAAGATACCACTTCCTATTTCCTGCAAGTCAAGATGTAGGACACTTGGCTACTTCTCCAGCACCTTGTCTGCCTGCATGCCACCACATTGCATAATGACTATAATGGACCAAACCTCAGAACTGTAAGCCACCCCAACTAAACGTTTTTCCTTTATAAGAGCTGCCATGGTCATGGTGTCTCCTCACAGGAACAGAAACCCTAACTAAGACAGAAGTTAAGGGCATGAGCTCTAGAAGCCCACTGAGCCTCAGCTACTTCACCTAAAAATGAGTTTCTAATTTATTAGTTAGTCAGAAGGATTAAATGCTCTAATCTGCCTACCACACAGTAAGTGCTTCCTTAGTATTTGCTACCTAGTTTCTGCTCTTCCTCTTCCTTACACACTAACCTCATCCTTCTCTCTGTGTAGTAAGGCCATCTATGGAACATCACTGGCATCTGGTTCCTGCGCATCTTTCCTTTGACAGTTTGCTCCAATGTTTTATTTGTAGCTCTGACTGTGTTTATTGTACTTTTTGCTTCCTGCAAATGACTTACTATTGCAGTATTTAGAATTGTAAATTTCAAAATCTATAAATAAAAAGTTAAAATAAATTATTTTATAGGAAGCTAGTCCTGATTATAAATGCAGACTAATGACTTTTTTTCTTTACACAAAAAGACATGATTTGAAATAGCCCAAAATCTGTTCTTTACAAATATTATACAGTATCATAGTTCTTAATTGCTTTAAAATGAAGTATTATGAATTATTGAGAAAGACCTGAGTTACTTAATGTATATAGATATTGGGATAAAATATGAAGATCTTGTAAAACTCTTACCAATTTGGATAATCGTGTTTTAATATTTAAATATTTTATTCTATTTTTCCACTACTTCAATTCATAACACTCTCTATGCTCGGGGTTGGGGGGTGACTGATTTCATGGCTTTGTACATACTATATAAGTCACCTACCACTGAGCTCTACCCTCAGGCCCACACAATACTACTTCTGTGTCATTTTCTCATTTACCCAGAAGCCTGTTACCTCAAGGTGACCACTGTATTCTAGAAATGGGGCTCATCAGACAGGAAAGGTTCCTGCAGAAGAAATCCACAAAAGTGATGCTGTTCTCTCTTCAGTGTATTAAATCATAGTCATGCTATGGACCGAGCTATCCTTGACCATTTGCTCTGTCCACAAAGTCTAGCACTTCTCTACAAAGCTACCGCTTTTCCTTCATAAAAAGTGGGTAGCTTGTGAATATACCTTTGGAATAAGCAAATATATTTTTCTACTTAAGCCTTTCACCACCAACCCTTTTTTTTTCAGAATCAACTGAAGAATTTTACCTGAATTAACTACTACTGTGGTGGTTGGCTTATGGTGCTTTTATTTCTTAAATTACTTTATAATTAATAATCATAATTGAGAAAAATTATTTTTAAAACTATCAAGTTACAAGGGCCAAGAAAATTCTTAAAACAATTAAGTGTGTTATCTTTGGCTATAATGACTTAGCTTCCTGAATCAGAATCTAGCAATTCCTTTGTGAAGGATCTATAAGTTGTTAATGACATCTGCAGCAGCTGTAGTGTTTCATTTTATATATAACTAGCCAAGTAGTTTGTTGCAAGTAATGCATCATGATGCATATTTAAGGTTTTCCAAATAAAGAGTCTTGAGCAATAGTAGCTAGTACCACAGCACACAAGGCCAGGGTGTGAGCTTTTTCCAGAACCAAAAGAGGAAGAGCAAGTGTTTTTGTTGCTGCAAATCTAATCCCATTCCTCAACCCAAACCCTGTCACAAGAACAGAAAATTATGCTGGCAAGAGTAAGGGGCAATCTTGGAGGATGGTGAATTCCAGAGCTTTTGCTTCTCAAGAATATTATACTGACAGGATGAGGACCTGAAAACATGTAATCTAACCTTAAATTATTCAGTTACTCTTTCACAATAAGAACACTTGTCAGTCTAATGCTGAAAGACTTCAGGTTAGTAGAGTTTCAAGAAATGCCTTATTTATCAAAATTTTATTTTGGGTTAGTTAACTAAATAAACTGCCTTATGTTAAGGACAAATAATGTCAACCAATTATGTCAGAAAAGCCCTATTTATTAATGTTTAAGGCTAAAGAATTATTTTAATAGGTAATCTGGTTTATTTCCAAGTATATTTTAAACCTCAAGCAAAACCTTGTCATCTAACCACGTTTTTCAAATGAAACCCCTAGTAAACTAGCAATTAGTACCAAGTTTGGAACATAACAAAATCTCTTCAAAATATATGTTAGTGAGTGGTAAACAATACATATTCAATATACTATTAACACAAGTTTATAGTTTCTTCTGGATGATTCCCATTGTAGGCTAAATTTCAATTTTCAGAATGTATACATTTTAATTATTTGTTAAGAAAAACATTAAAAGGACTTAGAATATATCTAAATATCAAGGAAATATATTCTTGAAGTTTATCATCCCAGTGTTATAATGTTTTTGTAAAGGATATGAAGTCATTTTTTCCAAGTGATTTATTTTCATAGTAGATACTTAGGTTGATAAAAATTAACAGAAAATGAGAGTCCACTCGTATTTCTGATCTTATAAATTACTTTCATGGTAAGTTCTACAAACTGTACCATAATTACACTACTGTAGGGTTTATGATGACTTAATTTTTTTGTTACAAATCTTAATTTATATTTGAAATAATGAACTCTTGGTTTAAAGCATAGTCGTGTGTACTATTTTCAGAATCTTAGCTAATGAATTAGACCTTAAGGTTAAGCTGAGGTGGTTATTTTCTGGCATTTGTATATTTGTATATCAAGTTTGTAAGTGACTGATATCTGTATAATTCTATAAAAATAAAACTTTAAAATATAACACTGCTTAGTCTGTGCTTTAACACACTGTTTTATATTACTTGAATGCACTGTAGAGTGGAAAGAAAAAAATTGATATGCAATGGTAGATTTCTGTTTAAGAAAGAAAGTCACAGGAATAGCTTCCTAATTTCTCAGCTCCCAATGACCAGAGAATAATTCTAACCAGCAGGGGGAGATAGGAAGGAGAGTAGTAAGACAAAGAACAGGCTACAGGCAGGAAAAGCAGTTATAATTATAGCTGGGAACACAGAATTTGCTAAAGGAAGTCTACTGTATAATTATATTCGAAAATTTAGCAAGATGCCCAGAGGCTGACTCGCAGCTGTCAGGGACTGGTAACTTTACTTCTGTTCACGCAACCACCACTTCAGCAACCAAATCTGCTATCTAGATGTGTTACTAGAATTGACACTAGAGTAAAGGGCAGATCTTTTAAAACATTTTATTTTCTAAAAAAGGACAGAGGCATCTATTTCCACAAACCTTCTCACTTGAGCTGTCCTTTTAGATTTCTCTCCTCCAAAACCTAAAGCTAGTACCTATAGATAGGCAGCTCTCAACCAAATCCTGAGCAGATTAGGACCTGACTATCAATACAATTCCAATATCTTCACTAGTCTCAAGTTTGCCTTTCCCTTCCACTCCACTCCTATCACGCCTAACGGACCATCACAGTCTGTCTGCTAAGCCTGAAGCTCAAGATTTACCTCTGCTCATTCCCCTATCTTCCTGATGTCCATACTGATTCAAGCCATCAGATCTTATTAACTTTGTGTTAAAATGTTGCCATTCCTAATGGAGGGTATGCTAAAAGACTAACCCCATCTCACTGAACGTTATCTTATTTAGAAATTAGTTTTACAGCAGTAATCAAGTGAAAATGAGGTCATTAGGGTGGGTTCTAATCCACCATGAATGATGCCTTTTAAAAGGAAGAAATTTAGACACAGACAGACACTAAGAAGCAAAACTGTGGGCAGAGAAACAAGAAGATGCCATGTGATGATATATCATCCACAAGTCAAGAGCATCAAGAATTAATTACCCACAAACAACAAAAGCTAGACAGGCAAGCAAAAGGATTCTGCCACAAATCAGCCTTCAGCTAGTAATTTGAACTTGCAGCCTCTAAAATGAGATTTTTTTTGTGTGCAGCCACCTAGTTTGGGGTGCTTTGTTACAGCAGCCTTAGTCCAATTTTCGTTGCTTTAACAAAATATCAAGTAGGCAATTCATGAGCAATAGAAATCCCACTGGTTCATGGTTCTTAGAGGTTGGAAAATCTTAAGAACATGGCACCAACCAGTGGTAATTCCCTTCTTTCTGCCTCAGTCTCTTGCAGAAGAAATGAAGAAGAGTGAAAGGAGGAAGGAAGGGACAGACTCATGATGTAAAAGAAAGCTGGAGAGAGGGAAGATTTCAGACTTGGCCTTTTCTCAGAACCCCTTCTCACAACAGTAACACTACTCTCTCATCAACTAGTCATTTCTTAAAGGCCCCACTTCTTAACACTGTTGCACTAGCAACTTTTATATACGGCACTCAAAGAAAACTTCTCTGACAAAGTGACATTTACAAAGAGACCTGAAAGCAAGGAAGGGAGAAAGATTATGGATATCAAACACTATACTATGGATGTCCTAGGAAAGAGTTACCAAGTAAAAGGAAGACCAAATGCAAAAAGGCAGAGACTAGCAGTCCTGAAAGACTAGCAGTGAGGTTTCTATGACTTCAAAGGGAAAGAGAAGAGACTGACTGCAGTTGAGGTCTGAAAGGGACCAATAACTTACCATCCTAAAGTCACATATGCTTTTAGGATACAAGGAGTCAAAACAGAAGAGCAGTGGAATTAATGAATAGCCTGATATGCTGTTCACTAAAGAATCACTTTGACCTTAGGTACAGAACAAACTTATGGGAGGAACATAGTACAACTGGTGATCAGCTAAAACAACCCTACAAATTCCAGGTGATATATAATAGTTTCTTAGAATACAAAGTGATAAGTTATATGGGTAGATAAGATTTTTAAAGCTTTTCTTCTACAAATTCACAAGAACAAGAGAAAGAAACAAACCCTAAGATTTCCCTCAGGGTGGGAAGGAGGTGGATGCAGGGGTGACTTTGAATTTAGTATCATTCATCCAAGGCAGGGCTTCTATGCAGTAGCTTTGTATTTCTAAGTATCTCCATGCCCACACCCGGTTTTAAGGAATTTTATTCCTCTTTCAGGGGAATCATCTTTAGTGCCTGCTATCTACTGGTACAAGTCTAAAGTTACATGAGTTAAAACAGTAACAACTACAGTAGCTGTGATTATCACATCCTCTGTAAAACTCCACTATATAACCCAAGCCCAGCTTTGGACTGAAGAAACATTCAGGTATAATATCTTTACATGAGAAAACTCCATTTGATTAATCTATAGTACTCAATTCAATGTTTAACAATTTTTAAATGACAGTATTACTTTTTTTTTTTTTTTTTTTTTTTTTTGGTTTTTCGAGACAGGGTTTCTCTGTGTAGCTTTGCGCCTTTCCTGGAACTCACTTGGTAGCTCAGGCTGGCCTCGAACTCACAGAGATCCCCCTGGCTCTCTCTCCCGAGTGCTGGGATTAAAGGCGTGCGCCACCACCACCCGGCGACAATATTACTCTTACCAATATCACTGCATTAAATTTTCCTTATAAAGGAAAAACAGAAAAAAATTATATTACTTCTTCAAACTTTAATGTTCTTGTGCAATTGCTATTCATAAAAGTAAAACATGTGCACTATCATTCAGCTGACTCAAAAGAAGTCTAAATGCTGTCTAATACATAGCATTTTAATTTAAAAATAAAGCACTTAAAACTTCAACTATTTGTACTGGTAGAGAAAAGAAGCACAATGCATTTTCAGAAACAGAAAAAAATGGACTACTCACAAGGATATGGCTTTGTTATCAATGAGCAGCTCGGAATATACACGTTAAGTTCTGTCTACTGAGCTCACTGTTAACCAGTTACCAAAGCACAAGTCTGAAGCACAAATTCTGAAGCAAAAGTCACTGAAGACCATTAGACTACCAACTATAGAATCACCTTAGCAGGGAACACAGAGGAGAATAACTGAAGTGACAGAAAGTGACAGAAAGTATAATGAACTTTCATAGTCTATGTATTAGAAATGGAATTAGAAGTGAAAGAGATAATGTGCTGCTAATCATGGTTCCTCCAAAAGCATTTAAGATAAACTACATTATCAAAACTGGTTTGGGGCCTGAGAGATGGCCCAATGGATTATGTGCTAGCTATGTAAGTGTTTAGATCTGAGTTCAGGTCCCCATCACCCACATAAAAGGCCTACTATCCAGTGCTGGGGAGAAGGAGGCAGAAGAATCTCAGGGACTTGCTGGCCAGTAAGTCTAGACAATTGATGAACTCCAGGTTTAGTGAGCTGTCTCCAAAAGTAAGGTGGAGAGCAATGAAGAAGATGTCTGACATCAGCTTCTGGCCTGTGTGTGTGTGTACACAGAGTTTCAATCTAGGTCATCGTGGCAATGTTTAATTTTCCAAAATTACTAACATAAACAAGCTGATGTTTAGCACTGTACATTAATTTGTTCCTTGTCTATAAAAATTCCCATTCCCGTACAGACCATTAGGTGCAAGAGCACCTGTGTCATTATTAGGTCCTCAATGTTAACGTCAGAAAGGGACTAGCAGCTTTATTCCTTTCAAACCTAAAGCCTAAGCATGTGAAACCAGGAATGGAAACTCTGAACAATGTCAGAAGTGTCATGGACCCTGAAACTGTGTGAAAGTTTCAAAAGAGAACAAACCAAGAAGAGTGACCGGGCCTTTGAGAACCCCTCATCACTTGAGGAAGGAAGGATTTCCTGGGTCCACAAGGATTCACTCTTTTATTAAGTGTCTTTTAGAAATAACATGACCAAGATTTTATTTGCTTTTGTTGCCGTTTTTTTCTGAGATAGGCTTTCTCTGTAACCACCCTGGCTGTCCTTGAAATCACCTTGTAGACAAGGCTGGCCTCAAACTCACAGGGATCCCCCTCTGCCTCCAGGTACTGGGATTAAAGGTGTGCACCACCATGCCCAGCAAAGATGTGCTTTTAAAACAATAGAGAACCTCTGGTTTGGTAAGAACATACTCAAGGCCTACAAACAAATTTTCTATTCTCTCAAAATTAAGGAACTGTATTTTCAAAAACACCTTTTATAAGTCTGGCTTATTCTTACACAAAGGACTTCCTATTCTCATTTGCCATCTTATTACATGTTTGTAGTAAAATTTTCTCTTTCTCTGTCTACCAGATGGAAAAGTATAAAGCATTTTTTAAATCAACATGACTTTATATGTTATGTGAGAATAAATCACTAGTTTTAAATTTTTGTCAAGAATCAAGTATGTAATCAACAAAAACTTTCAAATATGAAAAGTTTTCTTCAATTTTTCTTCAGTATTTATTATAGATATTTTCTTAAAACTAGTAAAGTTGTTGTATTTCAGAAAATTAAGGACCAATCAGTACACCATCAAGTAATCACACACACACACACACACACACACACACACACACAAAACCCCACCCCACAACAAATTGATGGTCGGTAGTACTCTATCCTGCTACAATTCTAAATGAAAAAAAAAAAATAGGTAGTCTTTCAACAATCAAGGCCAGGAAAAAAAAATTAGGTTAATCAAAAATGACAACTATTTCAAGATTTAAAACATATGGTGATTTAAAGATTTAAAATGTGGTGACATTTAAAATGTAGAAGGGGTATTTTTACCCTGATTTTTGTGGTACTCTGATCATTCCATAGGAAAATTAGCCTTTTTCATTCAAATGAAAGCCCCAAGAATTAGAGCACCCCCGGACAGTATTTGTTAGAATTACCACACACAAAGGGCTTAGGGTAGGGTTCCTATTGCTGTGGGGAAAAAACACCAAGACTAAAAGCAACTTGTGTTTACTTCAGCTTACACTTCCAGTTAACAATCCACTGCAGAGGGAAGTAAGAGCAGGAATTCCCAGTGCAGAAACCTGGAGGCAGAAACTGAAGCAGAGGCCCAGGAAGATGGCTGCTTACTGGCTTGCTTTTCACAGCTCACTTGGCCTGTGCTCTTGTACCACCCAGGACTGCAAGCCAAGGGTGGCAACACCACACACAGTCAGCTGGCTTTCCCACATCAAGCACCAATAAAACGCACCACAGGCTTGCCCACAGACAGATCTGGTGGGATATCTTCACCAATGAGGTTTCTCTTCACAAATGACTCTAGCTTGTGTCAAGCTGACATAAAACTAGCCAGCACAGTCATCTACTGTGTGATTACACTGATTTGAAATGTTCACAGTATTTAAGTGAATACACATAGAACACAGATCAGGGGAAGGGTATCAAGTAACTAATGGTACAGGTCTTCTTGGGGATAATCAAAATGTGTTGGAACTAAACATATTTGATAGGTGCACAATACTTCAAATATACCAAATACCACTGAACTCCAAAGTTTGTAAGTGTGCATATCACCTGAATGAACAATTAATAAATAAAAATAAAGCTATTTCCAGCAATAAGCATTATGTATCTGTGACCAGATGTTCTGGGCACACACAGATCAACTCTGTAGTTTCTCTAATTAGGTCTAACTTCAATTTGATCACGAGAAAACATGAGACAAGCCCAAACTGAAATATATTTCAGTAAATAAAATAACCAATTAATATTTTAAGTTTCTAGAACCCTGACTCTTAAAACAGACAAGAGAACTATTAGGAGACCCTGGTGAAGCAGAAGTGAGATCTGTAATTTAATTAATACAATTATAGCATATTACTCTCTTAGCCATATAAAACTATATTAAAGTAAACTCAGTGGAAACTAAATAAAAAGCATTATTTCAGCAACTCTGAAGTTGTTAAAAAATAAAAGGTATAAAGGAAAGAAGATATAAAAGAGGAACAAATAATGCCTAGGAACCCCTTTTAGTTACCTTCCTAAACATACGTTAGGAAAATGTTGAAATAAACTAAGTGAAGGCTATTCTAAGGACAGGAATTAACTCACAGCATTTTCAACTGCTTAAACACATTCATTCATTGGAACTACAGTGGCAGTTTCCTTGGTTAGGTCTGGATAATTAATTTAGAACTCAGGCTGAGTAAAATTTAAACTCCTATGGACATTTTCAACAAAAGTTCTCAATTTAAGATAAGCAAAGTCAAAGAAAAAGTTAAAAGGAAATGCTAGTACAATTCCTATAGATAGCTTCAACAGTTTAGCTTTAATACTAAAATGGGGAAAGCAAGTTTAATAGAACAATTATAGAATAACACTAAAATATCTTCTTGATAAATTTTATTTTAAATCTGCAACTCTTCTCTATAGCTGCATTATCATAAAAAGATTAAAAATGGATTTCATATATTATTAACAGAAATCATTTTGTGTCTCAACACAACACTCTCTATAGTACACTCTTATAAAGGATGTACTATTCTACTCAAATTTATTTTCTTAAAAATAAATATGCTGGGTAAAAGAACACATCTTCAAATTGAAACCAAAATGAATTGATAAACTTTCCAATTTTCATAATTATAATTAACCCACTGGCATTCAAATACTATAAATAAATATGTTGCTTTAATATTAAGCTTGATATGTCATCAAATTATTAATTAAGTCTAATAAAATATTGATACATTTAAATTAGAAATTCAAGGTTTAACAAACGTACTCTCTCAGAAGATAAGATATCACTACCACCTTGATGTTGGACTTCTATACCCAAAATCATACAAGAATAAAGTTCTGTTTGGGAGCCCCACAATCTGGTATTTTACTAGTGCACTCCTAGGAAACTAACACAGCTCTTAGGCATCAAATGAGCCAATCCATGCCCCTGCACTCTCCCAACAGCACTCCCTCAGGACAGGATTCGGATTCTCAGCACTACAGACATGTACTTTACTGCAACATCACTTGCAACCCAACCCCACTCCTAAAAACTACTGGCTTGGACCCAAGCTCTGTAGCCCAGCTGTACAGCTTTATACCCCACCACAAACGTGAGATGAACTTTGGGACCAGACTCAAGTTCAGTAACAAAGCCTTACCCCACCTGGCTTAACAGGACAGGATGTTTCAGATACCTATGTTTCTAAAACATTTTGAACTAATTACCTCTAAAGACAGCATTCTATTTTGGTTGCTTCAAGATGAAAGTATCAATGTAAGCTAGAGCATTAAGAAACAAAAACTTCTATTGTAGCCAGAAAGAAAGAACAAAGGTGGGGTTAATCATGATCAATGGACTTAAAGGTGAAATCTCAATATAATCCTAAAACCAAGCCATGCTCTTGGATTGCCATCTGGTTCCCACTTGTCATCCTGTTTACACACATCTTTAAAACCTAAAGTAACTTTAGACAGCTCCTGTAAGAACAATTCAAAGTAATACAGAAATAAAGATGATCCAAAACCCACTCCCAAGGAACACACTCCAATGTATGTAAAATAGCTCACTTTAAAACAAACAAAGAGTACACCCATTTTTTGTATTAAATGCATTTTGTATATTTGTATATATTTTCCAAGAGAAAAGTATTAAACGTTTTAGTCACCACCAAACATTCAAATATATACTATAAAAATACACTTTCATTCACCTCAGCCTATAGTGCCATGGAAAGGAGATATGTACTTCTCATGGAATGACAACACAGGACTAACTTTCTAAAGTATCATGACAAGTTAATCATTACCTTAAGGTTTCTAGCCTTCAGTAACACTTACTAGAAATTGAATTTAGACAGAAACTGGTCCAAAGACATACAACTATCAGATAACATAAACAGAATTTGAATCTTTTATTCTTATGTATATCTCTTAATTATTTATTCCACCTGCAGAAATAAAGACAGACAGACAGACAGACAGGAAGAAAAAAGGAAATCTGTATTACCACCTACTTGCAACTCTACTAATAGCTGTACTTAGACAGACAGAACTAGAATATGAACAACTTTCCAGTAAAACTTTGGTGAGAAATATCACCTTCAAGCACTGAACCTTTTCCAAATAATGTGGACACAAATACTCCACACCTTCACTGTGCATAATCTTCCTGTAGCTACATCAATACAGTCAAGCAGATAAATGGCCAAGATTCCCAAGCTCTGTAATTACTTTGACTCTTTAGAGACTCTGTCTCTGTGTAGATTTTAAACTCACAACAACTACCTGACTAACCTTAAAGCCTTTCTGGAACCCCAGTTTATTGTTTTTCAAAACATGAATAATTTATGCAAAAACATTTAGGATATTTGATTTCCTACTTTGTACATGCACAATATATGAAGATTCTAACTCCACTGCATCCTCAGAGTTCAAAAATCTACTACAGAGTAAGTTAGTTGGTGCATACCTTTCAGTTCACCATTTCAGGAGGCTGAGGCATAAGGGATGGGACGGTGAGTTCAAAGACAGTCTAAGCTTTGAACTTTCAGTAATACCAAGTCTCAAAACAAAAATTAATTAATTAAATAAAATAGATTAAATCTAATCCAAGAATGAATTTTAGAAGAAATATTAATAATCAGCCCAGACGTCCAGAACAAGAAATCTCATTGAATGAAGCTTTAGGATAGGACAATAAGACTATTAAAGACACAGGAAAAACCAAAACAAAAGTATTTGCCAATGAAGAAAAGTAAAAGACAAAAGATTCCCAGCCAAGAACAAGGCAGCTCTTCAAACTATTAAATCACAGAGGGAAAGTTGGGTCCCTGTAGTAGGAATTCTGAGAAGCCAGAAGCTCATCCATGTAGAGAAATCTTTCTGCAAGAACTCTCACCTGAGAACTCCAGCTCAACTTTTTCAGCAATCGATTTCTGCTAGATGTTAAGTGCCTGATTTGATGGTGTCTTGCTGCCTAACTGCCGCTTGCTATTTGTTCTTTTGCTTAGAAGCCTCACCCAGGGCATGCTTTGTGTTGCCTGGGACTTTCAACTGGCAACTCCAGCTGGCTGCCTTCACAAGACTTCCCCAGTTGTTTCTCCATTCAGTTCTAAGCCATCATTTTGATGATTTTTGCTATCTACTTCTTGTAATTTGCTCTTTTCCTCCTGCTTGATATATTCTTAATAAACTGACTCATTCAAAAATGAAGGCACAGTTACTGTAGGTCATTCTCTGGGCAAAACTATCATCTGTTTCCACATCCATCCTTCCATCACTTAGCTGAACCCCTCCAAACACTCCAGGCTCCAAGACTGGCTCTGAACTATCACATGTTGCAACATTATCATTCCCGCCAGAAACGGGTTCACAAACTTAGATTTAACTAAGCAGCATCAAATGACTGTCATCTGCAGTGAGAGAAGAGTTTGTGTTTCTCTGCTGGAACTACAGATGTTTGTTGCTCTAGCTGCTGATGGTAGCCATACTATAGACATGAAAAAACCTACCCTAAAAACAGAAAGAGAGATGAGTCAAGCCAGCACCTTATTGCATCTGTTCTGGAAATATATGTGACATTGCTTCAGATTTATACAGCTTAACCTACAAAGTGTTTAAAGACCAAGTCCTAAAGGCTCCCCTACAGGGGGAATTTATAGTAGGAAAGAAATAAACGTAACTTTGGAATAAGTCAGATTATCCGTGGAGTTCTATTATACAAATATGAAATCACAATTTTAAATTAATTTAAAATAGTCCAAAAGGATGCACAGTTTATAAATGCTTATTACAATTATTCATTATGTATATTTGTGTTCGTGCAAACGTAGTGGTCAAAAGATAACTTGCATGAGTCAGTTCTCTCTACCAAGTGAGTTCTGGGGACCCAACTCAGGCCATCTAAGTGCATTTACTCCTGAGCTCTCTTGACAGGCTAGGAAGTACTTCTGTAAAAAATATTTGAAAGTAAGAAATGACTCTTCATATTTTATAAACAAATTACAATCTTTAGAAGTCTAATGTTAGCTTTCTTAAATCTACTATGAGTTAAACCACAAAAATGTAAGTGGCCATTTAATAGATAAACAAATAATGAATTTGGGCTAGTTTTACTTGATTATATAAAACTACTTACAATTCTAAATAAAGAAAAATTGAACTGTAACCCAAGGGTAAGTTAATTTGTACAAATCTTGAATAATGTCATATACGTTTCCAAAACAGATGCTTAGAGACTCTGCAAAGACACTCGCTCAATCAGAAGCCAGATTAAAGTTCCATCTGGAGCCAATGGCTCTGTGGTTCTATTAACAATTATCCCAAGTCACTAAGGTGAGCCTACATCACAAAGTCTCTTTGGAGAGTCCTATCTCTAAAACAAGAAATTAACATCATAAAAATAATTTCATGTATGCATACTAAGATGCAAAGATTCAGTGAGTATTCAAATGTTACTGTACTTTCTCAATGGAATAAATATAAAACCATACACAATTTCTCTGTGCGATTCTCAGCAGCATATTCTGTTTAAAAACAGTTGCTGGGACTTTGCATCATGAAGAGAACAAAGTTCATTTGTAGCCTTTACCTAGAATAACTCAGATGTACAGAATAATCTCATATTTCTTTTTCTTTTAATCACAGGCACCATTATTTAAATCTGAAAAACTTAGTAAGGCATGTTAATGACTAGAAATTATCACAAAGTAAAAGAATTTTAGAAAAGGAAGTGCCCTGGAAACTTCTCAAAGACCAGCAGCTAGGGCAATATTTTTTAAAGTTCTATTACCTGAAGTGAACATGAATTGCTCATTTAAAACATTTTATAGCCATCTGAAAAGGTCATGAGCTTTTGTCTCCATTATTGCTGTTTTGTTTTGTGAGGGTTTCCTTCTAGAGCAGTCCACAGGCCCAATGTGGAAAGTTGAATTTCACTTGTGTACAAGCCCAACAAGCTGCTTCGGTTCAGTTGAGTCTGAATGCCTTTAGATTATGTAAAGTGAAAAGATTTGCATGAGTTGTCTGGCCAGCCCCAGAAGCACCCGATGTTCAATTAAAGATCACTAGACTGATGTTTCTTAAACTGTAACACCCCACTGGAAGGTAAAAAGGCAATTCAGTGAATTATATAAAGCATTTCTTTTAATATCTATTATTTAAATGATTTTAAATATTCCATGATAAGTAAGGCACGTCACTCAAAAGGTAAGATATGTGTAGTGTTTGTTGATACATGTATTTGTAGACATATTTAGGCTGTTTATACATAACCCCAAAATTTTAAATTCAAAATGCTCTAAAAACAACATTTTGAGGCCTGATATTTCACCAAGAAGTTTCATATCTATCCTAACGTGAGAGGTTACAGTTAAAATGTAGGTGACTAACACAACTGAACAAAATGACTTTTATATTATATGCATGAGGTGTATATCATGTTTAAATCTCATGTTTAAACTTGATTTCCACCACTAAAATATATTATATGTATTAATTATTCCAGGGATCACAAAATCTGAAATGTAAAAATACTTCTGGTCCCAAGCAGTCCAGATAAGACAGATACAATTTACATCTTTATATGTTGTGGTAGTTTTTTATGTATCTGGCCCCCATAAGCTCATAGGGAGTGGCATTATTAGGGAGTGTGGTCTAGTTGAAGGAGGATGGATGACACACACCATTAATTCACATTTTGAGGCTGGAGGGAACACCTTTAATCTAGGCCACACCTTCTATTGGAAGTGTGTCACTGTGGGGGTGGGCTCTGAGGGGGTTTTTTTGTTGTTGTTTTGTTTTTTGTTTTTTTTTTTTAATGCTTCACTGGGTGTGACAGTCAGTCGACTTCCTATTTCCTGCAAGATGTAGGACACTTGGCTATTTCTCAAGACTGTGCCTGCCTACATGCCACCATGCTCCCTGCCATCATGGACTGAACCTCTGAAACTGTAAGTGAGGCACTCTCAAGTAAATGTCTTCTTTATAAGGTTTGCCATGGTCATGATGTCTCTTCCCAACAATAGTAAACCCTAACTAAGACATATGATTATTAGTATGTGTACTAGATGTGTATATACAAATATGAACACTGGATTGAGATTTAAATTTTTCTTTTAAAAAAATATCTATTTTATGTTTTTATATGCATGAAGGCTTATAGCACATTAGTGAAGGTCAGAGGGCCTTCTACTGTGGTTCCTGGGGTTGACCTCAGGTGATGAAGAACAGTGGCAGGCAATTTTACTAACTGACCCTATCACAGGCCCTTACATTTTATTTCTTGCTAGTGATCATGGCTCTTATGACTGAACAGAATCATACTAAACCATTTTACAAACAGCCTAAGACTAAAAGTCACAGTACACTGAAACCAGTTTCGAAGTTCCTTCTTATGTATTTGGGATTGTTGATTTGGTGCACATTAAAGTCTAAAAATCAAATACAAAGGAAAAATATGGAATATGTACCAAAACTAATATTTTTAAGTCCTCAATTATTTTACTCTTCGTGCATTTTTTTAAACAGTCAAAACACCAAAGACATAAATTTTTACATAGAATGCATATTTGAGTACATAATTAGTAGTAGCAATAACACCCCAAAATAAAACAAAAGACAAAACAATATTCCTCACCTCATTGTTTAAAAAAATTAACATAAAAATAAAAAAAAATACTGGTAGCCTGTCAGGAGACAATAAGTTGATTTTCTTAATATAAGTTAGTGTTCAAATAAACATGAGAAAAATACCTGAGGCAACTAATATTAAGAGATAAAAGATAAAATATACAGAGATAACAGCATTACAAAATAAACCTTAAAAGAAGACACTTTGTTTCTCTTATAAAATTATTACAAACAACTTTCACGTTAAGTATTAATGGCAATAAATCCTTTATGGATCACTGTTGATAGGAAAAACCAAGCATCTCTTAATTGGGGGCTGGGAAACCAAACTTCTAAATTTTGGCAAAAACTATCAGAAGAGTTATAATTAATCCTTTCATCCAGTAATTATATTTTCTAAAATGTACCTATGAAAATAAGGAACACACACACACACACACACACACACACACACACACGCATTATTAAAAGTATTTTATGCTAGTCATGCTAGCCACATACCTTTAATGTCAACACTCAGAGGTAGACAGATCTCTGTGAGTTTGAGGCCAGACTGGTGTACATAACAAATTTGAGGCCAGCCAGGGCTACACAGTGAGACCCTACCTGAAACAAAACAAAAACCAAAAACCAAAAAAAATTAAGTATATATATAAAAAAAAAAAAAAAATTATATATATATATATATATATATATATATATATATATATATATATATGCTAGTTTTTTAGAGAGAGTTAATCTGTATAACCTTGGCTGTCCTGGAACTCACTCTATAGACCAGGCTACCCTGGAACTCAAGAAATCCTCCTGCCTCTGCCTCCTGAGTGCTGGGATTAAAAAGGTGAGTGGCACCAATGCCCAACTAGTGAAAAATTCTAATGACTGAAATAGTAACCAACAAGAACTCTTCACACAAATCGCTATATATAAAACAACAAAATGTTATGTGATCATTAAAAGTACAGATTTTCATTTCTTGCCCATAACGTTACGAAATGAAAAACATAAAAGTATGTTAATGTCCCATTTTTATATAGATTAACCTTTTATGAGAGTTAATTCCCCTTTACTAGTAAAAAAAAATGTAATGTTTTTAGAATAAGCTAACAAACCCACTTTTTTCAAAGAGGACTTATCAGTTTTAAACAAGAAATATAATAAGAAGAAAAATCGAAGAAGGACAAAAGGAAAGAGGCAGAAATAGATGTAGGATACTCTCACTATTGAGGTAAGCTATCTCGAGCCTCTAAACCACTGAAATGAAAAGGAAAAATGAAACAAGTCCCTGAATCTACCAGTGGTTTTCAGAGTAGGCATTAGCCAGAGACCTCATTTCTATCTTCTATACATTACAAAACAGCCAGGAGCAGGAGCCCCCACAGGAGGTAGTGAAGACATTCCCAACACCCATTCAATTCGACCGCAAATGTCAACAAAAAATGGCTACATGAGGCTCCTACTATTGCAAAGGAATGGACATACAGCCAAGAAAAAGAAAATAAACTCCTCTTAGGAAGGCAATGGAAGTAGATCATTAGATTTAACTTTGCTATTAATTGGTCCATCATCCTACCTTATAGATATGCAGGTTATTCTTCAGTAATCTGGCATATCAATTTCAGCATGTAATTATTTATTTAGTAGCTCAGCTCTATGTCCCATATTCATATATTTCTTCTCTCTTTCTCTCCTTCCCACCTTCTCCCCCCTCCACTGTGTATGTGTGAGTATTTGCATGTAGTGTAAAAATAATTAAAGTATCATTCACTTTTTATAAAATAGTCAAGTAATTAAAGATTAGAATGTAAAACTTTAACAATCCTTAATACTACATACTTAAAATAGTTAATTACCTAAATATACTTATTTTCTTTATTAAATGGTCATATGAAATTGGCAACCAACTATAAATATAACCAAAGACATTCCCTTGAAGCTATGTGAAATTTTTACCACTGAGACATAACAACCAAAATTTCAAAGAACCATTTAACTTCACCAATATTCTTCTCATCAAATAATAATCCTGTATTCCAATAGATGTTGCAAACAATTCAGTCATACAACTCTTCATCCTAAAGCTGCCCATCATTTACCCTACAAAGCAAATATTAACTATGTGTCATTTTAATTTTGGAACAACTGCTCTCAAAGGCAAGGCCTGCTATAAACGGCATGATCTATGTACGTCTCAGGCAGGTTAAAGGTCGACTGAAGGACATTAGTCCAGGCTCTTACTCACTCCTCACTAAGAAGGTTGGTAAAGCCCTAGGCAGTAGAAGCCATACTATAAACTACTTTGGATAGTAGATAAACCTGATTCAATGTCTTGCTCCTATCTATGAAAGTCTGTGAATTCCTAAAGCACATCTCTAACCTTATTTATCAGATTTGGTTAGGTATATTTTCTAGGTAAAAATTTACTTTTCCTATACTAGTTCTATCAACCAATACTAGACTGAGTTAATTTGGATGAGGTCTAGCAAGTTTCTTAATACACTGTAAGTATTGCCTCTTGCTTTATATTCTATCCATCTGCTAATTTGGTTTCTTGCTTGCCTTTTTTTGCTGCAGCTGTGCACCGGGTTAACTGTTTCAATGGTTTTCCTACAATAACTCACAAATTTTTTCCTGATCAGTGTGCTGTATGATTGGTTCTTTGTTCCTAAGATAATTATTTTACATTTGTCTACACTGAACTGCATTTGCCATCTGCTGGCCCAATCACCTAAACAATCCAAATCTTTTTGAATCTGATTGCATTGTTCCTCATTATTTCCCTTAGCTCCAATTTTAGGATCATCTGCAAACTCCAAGATCTTTTCTTTAAAGATTGGACACATTTTATTTTAATAGAGCAGGGTTTTTTAAATGACCCTTTAGACATTCCAGCTGAAATCTTCTTCCAACTTGATAAGTTTCCATAAAGCTTGTCCCAAGACACCTTCCAATTTAGAGTCAAAGTGTTTCCAGAAACAAAACTAAGTATGATCCATTTCATCTTTCTCTATATTGCCATGTTTTTAAAGCATTTGTGCCTAAATCCTCTTCAAAGTATAAATTATTTAAGGAATGTAAAAGTTCTGTTCTCTCCTATGACTGCTCATGATATTTTATTTTGTAGTGCCTGTCCTAAGTATGAATGCCAAAACTTCTAGCTTTGCCCTGTGCATGTCATTTCACTTGTTCATAAACATACTTAATCTAACATATCAACTATTAGCACTTGATTCACTGCTGTCTTCTCACCTTGGTCCAAGTTATAAAACTTGTTGCTTACTAAAAAAGAATATTTAAGAAAATAATTTCTAGGAATACATATATTCTAGCATCCAAACTACCCTTTATCTACTACTGATAACATGCTGATTTCACTATTTCTAACATTTTTATACATCCGATTACTCAGGGTCCAGTTAATTATAAAACATCTTTTAATATACCATTTCTTTTTTCAGTGCTTTAAAATTTAAATATTGCACACAGACACTTATTTATCAGATTTGCTTGAAACATTTGAACAAAGTTTCAAATGTTTGTTAATTAGGATGTAGAAGACCAAGTCAATTTTTAGGGCTCAGAAGAATTTCCTATATATAAACTGCACTGATTTCTTAGAATAATCATATAACTATTAAAGCCCTGCATATCTGTATCAACCATAAATCAAAGGGGGGAAACATTAATGTATATGCTCTCATGTAGTGATTTCAAGTGATAGATGCAGAAGATGCTGAATTTAAGAGCTACTTTCATTTATCCACACAACACAAAACAGATGTTACAAAAACAGATGTGACCACAAGATAGTGCTTGCCTTCAATGCAGTTCAGAGTAAGACATAGCCAAGTAGAAACAAACTCACTGAAGGGAACCGACTCCCAGTTACGAGATGGTAAGCTTTGTAAATGGCATGCCTACCAAATACTATCTTCTAAAAGGAAATCACTAAACTACGATTATTAATACAGGGGAAAAGCATGAAATTCAATAAAGCCAAAAAGAAAAAAAATCCTAAGAAAATGGGGGTTTGCTGGTCGTCTCAGGGCTGTAAGTGGGTTTTTACTTTTCAATGTTTCCATAATCAGCACACAACAGTCCTTTAGTTCTTTTCTTTTGTTATGCTCAAGACTAGCCGGGCACCTCTTACAAGTGCTCTACCTCCTAATCTATGATCCTAGCTCCCTGTACTGTTCTTATAAGATAGGTAGAAAGATTTTTTTCCCCTCAATTGTTAAAGCCAAACTTTGACCAATTGAATCCTGTTAAAGAAATTAAAAACTACTAACTTAAAACAGAAAAAATGTCAGTAATTTTAATTAATTTATATATTAAGTAATATATAAAGGATCAAAAGGACATAAGACTTCATAATATATTAAGTACTTTTAAAAAACGACTAGATTTGAGGGAAATTATTTTATCATAAGATAGGATTTGAAAACACATTAAAAATTTTATTTTGAAAATTAAAGAAAAGCAAGATTATTAGATCAGATCTTTCATCTGGATTTGGTAAAGAACTCACTAACAACTGGTTAGTCTTTCCCCTTCACGTCAAGCCTTTATGAAATGACACTAAAATTCTCTCCAGGAGTATGTGAATTTTAAGTAACAAAAAATTACTAAAACCATAAACCACTGACTTTTATTCCAATCAGCTCCCACTCCACTAAAACTCTGATCTTTATGTTAAATTCTACTAATGTTACATTTGACATACTATAACTTGATAGACATTTCAATTTAAAATTAATTTTTCTTCATCTCCCTCATGATGATCAATGCTGTAGACTATACTTTAATTAGCAGTATACTAAATTCTAAGTTCAATTAAATATTTTCTGAAATGTATAATGAAGTACAGGATTATGAAAATAATAAATGTTTCAATTAGAATGAAAATACCACTTAAGAGTAAGAATATGCAGAGATTCAAATCAGCATCTACATGCTACCTACAGTGGGCAAACAATTTACCTTCAATAAGCTGCAATATTTAAAAAGCTGAGTATGTCACACAAAATTACCAATTTAAAAAAAAAATCATTAGACTTAGCAATTCTAAATTGCCTCCCACAAAGCTTTCCAGGTACCCATTTTCTCACATACATTTTCTGTTGCATACCAAATCCACTGGGACTAGGGTCTATAACCCTAAAATGGGGCATGGTCAGTTAGATACTGATTCAAATCTCACCTCCCCATTATCAAGCTGCATAATCCCAAGAAATTGGCCTCTTTAAGCTTCAAATCTTCATCATGACAAAAAGAAGATAATCATTATTGTTCAGGTTTTAAAAGTAAAACAATACAGAAAGGCATAGTGGTGTATGCATTTAATCTCAGTACTCCTGAGGCAGAGGCTAGCACATCTCTGTGAGTTTAAGGCCAGCCTAGTCTACAAAGTGAGTTCCAGGCCAGCCAGCCAGGACTACACAGTAAGATCCTGTTTTGTTTTGTTTAAAGAAAAAAAAAAAACAACATAAAACAATGCACACAGTATCACACCAAAAATTAAATGTTTCATAAATGGTAGTTAATATTAAACTACCGAGACTGCAATTCGTAAACATTTTAAAATAAGATTTAACATAACATACCCTTTTTTCTACAGATACAGGACAGGAAAAACAAAACAAAAACAAAAACTAAATCCCTATCATTTAACTAGGCTCCTTTGTAAAACAGAGAGTTAACAATATAGATGGCAATACTGAGTTGTTATAAAAATGAATGAATCCACGCAAATGCTCTCAATAGTAGAAGGCACATTCCCCTCTTTAAAAGCCTGTTACACACAGTAGTAGTTAGTAGTAATTCCCAGAGGGCTGGCACACAAGGTTAATAAATGATGGATGTAGAGAAGCAAGTCAGTAAGTCAAAGCACAGTGAATACAGGACCACTTCCAACATTATTGCTCTATATTACAGTCGTTACAATCCTCAACTACCCCTTATTTTTATGTTAAAGTTAGAAGTCTCTATAAGCAGATTACCAGTAACAAGCAGAAACAACCCTCAATTTCTGGACCTGAACAAAAGTAGCCCTGACTGCAGCAGAAGAGCTCATTCTACTCACAAAGTATGCACATGATCTGCTGTTCATTATTATTTCCAAAGGAGTTTTAGAGTAGGGCTGTCACCTGACCAGCAGAGCTAGGCCAGGGAGGGTTGTGCTTTCTGACAACCTTTTTTCTGCCTCTCAGAGAATCTCAGCAGCTGAGTCAGAACAAGTGCAGAAATGTACTTTCAGAATACTGGCTATAAACCTCAGTCATCAAGTCAAAAGGAGACAGTCTTGTCAAGCAGCAGCAGTGGTTTCCATTCAGTGTTACCAGGAAGAGGATCTGATCTTTAGCATACTAATCATCTCTTTTAAAGGGGCTTTTAATTAGTCTGGAAACAATAAAGAAGCTCCATTCTTCAACTATTTAATATAACACAAAGATAAAGTCATTCTGTGCTGGCTGAAGTAGTATGTATATTCTAGATTCCCCATCAGGCCACAAAAAATCTTTCACATCACCAAATGATGAAGAAGCAAAACAAACAAACAAACCCTGACTTAAAAAGAGTAGTTTCCTTTCCAACCTAAATAAACCTCCCTGAAATTTGTCTCTGCCTTTGATAATCGGCTAAATAAGATGAGGCAGCATCAGGAGGGTGTACAGATAGCTAGCAGGTGCTACAGTGTATCACAAAACCATGTAAAATAATCAGAATGACAACCAGCACTACCACAAGTGACATTAGTCATCACTCAGCTTCTCGGCTTCCTCGGGGCCAGAATAAATAATTTACCAACTCTCTAGCTTCCAATCATTAATTATTTCCTTTGCATCCAAACCACATTTTAACTCTGATAGGTTCTGTAGAATAAAACACACAATGGGAATAATTTCCAAATATAGAATTTTTTGACCATATGTAAATACAAATGCCTACCAAGTGACATACAGTGCAGATGTCATGGGGGTTGAAGGTGTTCATGTAATAAACCAAGTGGGGGGTGGGGGGATAGAGTTTAACAAAAGGAAGAAAGAAACCAATGGGTTCCCATGCACCAGACCAAACAGAGAATCTAAACTCTGGACACTGGACTGCAACTCCAAATCACAATCTCACAGCAGGCTGGTTGACTGTAACTGGGGGGTGGGGCAGAACCTGCCCCACGACTTTAATATTCATTGCTGCCCTCAAAAAAAGATGAGTAAAAACTTTTAAATTAGCACATACGGGAAATTTTTCAAAGTAAACTTAATATACAACAAGATAAGAATCTTTTAAAAGTATTTTAGTGGGTATTTTAAATTGGTATATGAGCAAATCATAAACATCAATAAATTTGAAAGAGAAAACAGGTGTAAAAAAAATTCAAGGACTATTTTCTCCAAATCTTATAATTGTATTAAAAGGTATTTATTAATGCTATAGAAAAGAGAGAGAGAGAACAAAAGTTACATCCTAAATCCAGTTTTGTGTAAGCCTGCTAGTCTCAATGAGTATAAGTCAGCATTTATGAGTAACACAGAAAGACCACTGTGGCACATAATGTATTATGCTGTTACAGCAACATCTGTTTATTAAACAGCATAAACATTTTTTAGTTTCCTGAAACTACTAATATACGAGAAATGGCACAAACCTATTCATACATCTAATCTTTTCTTTTAATTTCAGTAAGGAATCCTTTCAGTGAACGAGTAATACACTAATATTTGGCTTGCATGCTATATTTTTTTCAATAGTGTTTAAAAAATATACCATTTTCAATCATCATAATTTCACTGTTGTTAGAGTACATAACTACCTGGGAACAAAATCATACTGTTAATAATAAGCAAACGCACAGAGCAAGTGAGGAACTACAAGTTAGACAGATTTCTGACAGGCAGACAGACAAGGGGCCGTAGACAGTTAAGTGAAGATGGCACACTTGCAGCTTCTCCCCCTCTTGCACTGATCACAAAGGTCCAGAGGGGTCTCTTCAGGCTGGCAGGCCCAGGCTGCACAGGTAAATTCAAAGCTGGAACCAGATGTGTTTAACCCAAGCTGTGGGCCCACCAGCATCTCTTCTTTGTCTAAAGTGACCAAGTCTAACTTAGGGGAAGAGGACACAATCCAGCCCTCCAGGAGAACAGTGGGTCTCTAACCTCTCTGTTTTACTCTGAGTATGGGTGTGTGTGTGCACGAAGTTCTTCACCTTTAATAAAGCTTATTATCTGCTGCAACCTACTGAGATTCTCTTCCTGCCCTTTAACTATTTAATTGACAGAGAAAACAAACCCAAACAAGACCCCTAGAAGCTAACACAGCACTTGTATTGTTTTGATAAATAAACAAATAGCACACAGGTTAGTCTCCCTCAAACTAAAATAAAACTATAAAAATTACATACAATGTATTAAACATCTGTTGCACAAATCTTAAAAGTTCTTATTAATAAAATCAAACCTGGAGCCAGGTATGGGGGTGAATGCTGGAAGATCAGAGAAGCAGAACAAGCCACAGCCACCTCACCTCGCCAATTCCTCAGCTGATCCTGTTTCCTCAGACTGAAAGTTTCTGAGTCCTCATCCAGATGAATCTCAGCTGAACTGCTGCTTAAAAGCCTAAAAGCTTAACCAGACTAGTTCCTGGTTTTCACGCCTAATATACCTTTCTGCTTTCTGCCATCACTCCCTGGGATTAAAGGCGTGAGTCACCATGCCTGGCTGTTTCCAGTGTGGCCTTGAAGTCACAGATATCCAGACAGATCTCTGCCTCTGGAATGCTAGGACTAAAGGCGTGAGTGCCACCATTTTCTGGCCTCTATATCTAGTGGCTGTTCTGGTCTCTGACCCCAGATAAGTTTATTATGGTGCACAATATTTTGGGGAACACAATACCGCCACATTAAACATCTTTCACAAATTATTTAAAATGAAGATTTTACACTAGGATGGGAAGGCTTAGGTGCTCTCCCAGCTACTTTCCTGTTGCTGTACTAAAGCACCACAATCAAAAGCAACCTCACAGAGCTTATTTGGGCCTTTAGTTCCAGAGGGTTAGAGTCCAAAACTGCAGAGCAGAGGCAGCAGACAGCCATCTGGAACAGGATGCTGAGAGCTCACATCCTGAATAGCAAGAAGAAAGCAGAAAGCAAACTGAAAATGGCTTGAGTCTTCAAATTCTCAAAGCCCACCTCCAGTGACATACTTCCTCCAACAAGGCTGCACCTCAAGAATTTTGCCACAGTACTACCAACTGGGGACCAAGCGTCCAAATATTTGAGTTTTAGGGAGATATTCTCATTCAAATCACCACACTGACCTTTGGCTCAAAATATGGATCTGCCCATGGATATCTGTGTAGTATTGGTGAAATTATTAAGGCCACTCCACGTAGTTAAAAAGGGAGGTTTATTTTGTGGGGTAACTCACAAATGAAGGGATAGGTTACAGGGTCTGGGGAAGACATAGCACAGTCCGGCGGTGTTCTCTGGAGAACTCTGTTCGGTCTACCTCTAGCGTCCAGGGTCGGAGAACCAAGAGAAGAGGGCACATCCGAATCTCGGGTCTTCAGGGCCCTCTCTTGGCCCCGCCTTGTAGGCGTGACAGTTACCAAAGCCTCAATGGGGGTTGGAACTTCCAGATCAAAGCTGGAATGACTAACCACTACATCATAGACTTCAATACAGAAAGTATGGTAAGCATCCAGTAGCAGTCAAAAGAAAATAAATGCACAAATATTGTCACATTGTGAAATACTAAAGAATAATAAAAAATTAACAAATCATATATTAACAAGCAGCATGTGTCATATTCAGTAAAAACTAGAAAATAAAATTCCCAGTAGAGGATTTTATTTTATTTTTGTTTGGGTTTTCTTTTTTTTTTTTTTTTTTTTGAGACATGGTTTCTCTGTAATAGTGCTGGCTGTCCCAGAACTCAGAGATATGCCTACATCTGCCTCCCGAGTGCTTGGATTAAGGGCATGGTGGTGGTGCATTACATGGTAGAATTAAAGGTGTGAGCCACCACGCCTGGCAAAGATTTATTTATTTTATGTACATTGGTGTTTTGCATCATGTCTGTCTGTTTGAGAGTGTCAGATCCCCTGGAACTTGAATTACAGACAATTGTAAGCCATGTGGGTGCTGGGAATTGAACCTGGCTCCTCTGGAAGAACAGCCAGTGCTCTTAACTGCTGAGACATCTCTTCAGCCCACGAGGATTTTAAATAAATGGTTCTAACGTCTGCTAAGAGGCAAAAAAAAAAAAAAAAAAGAGCCCAACTCCCAATTCTACAACTGTAACAACTTAAAGAGACCTGTTACTTCATTAGCATATTCTCAATTTTCTTCATATGAAAAATCTGACTTCTACTTATTTAAAAAGCAAACAAAAACCCCAAGTAAGATTTCAGACATACTTAAGAAAGCACGAAAAACTCCAGTATTACAAGGAGACTCAGCTGTCTGCAACTATCTAAACAACTACATACACAAAATCTGTATTGACATCATTTCCACCTCTCCCTCTAACCTACTCCAACCCTATTTCTTTATGGGCCTTGGCAAATACCATCTATAGCTAAATAACAGAAAGATGCCTTCCAGCGAAAATTACATCTCCATAAAGAAGTTCAAAATACTTCTGTCACCATGAAGACAATAACAGAAACACTGCTAATTGTCACAGAAACTAGCACAAAGTAGCAGCCATCTGATTTAAAGACTTACTGGCTTATTAACTTAAACAAGAAATCATATCCAACTTATGTGAACATTTTCTATCTGAAGTCTGCCATGCAGTATTGTGATTTATCTCATAAACATGTTCAAATTCTATCAATTCTGACTAGCATAAACTTGAAACAATGAAGTGATCACACCTGTTAAGCAATGTAGCTTCCCAGACATTTTAAAAGTTTATTCGGTAAAATACTATTTCTTCCTAAGTCCTTGAGTTTCTCATGAAATTTTTTTATACACTGGACTCAGTGCAAGCTAATTAAGGCAATGAAGTACAAAGTAAAGATAAGGAAATGGAGGAATTTGGAAATATGGAATAATTGAAATGGTGTAAAACAGGAACTTGGGACACTCAAAAAATAATAAAGGACATGGTGTCAAGAAGGGGTGAAATTAGCCCAATTTTAACTTAAAAAAATACAATATATATAGCTAATGGTATCTTGAAAGACACTAATATTAAATTCAAATCAAAATACACGACTGCAGAAAAAAGAATTCTTAAGATCAGTTACTTTGGTTATATAAAAATCATTGTAAGGCAAAAAAAAAAACAAAGCAAAACACCTCAACAACTTTAGAACTATTAAATAAACTAATCAAGTTATCTTTACATCATACCTAAGATAGGATAAGATACAGCTTGAGACACGGAAGCTGTCTTATTTACTTTTCTATTGCTGTGATAGGACACCATGACCAGGACAACTGGATACTCACAGCTTCAGAGGGTTGGAGACCATCATGATATGGAGCATGGTAGCAGACAGACAGGCAGGCAGGCATAGTGCATTGGAACAGAAGCTGAAAGCCTACATCTTGATCCAAAAGCAAGAGGCAGACAGAGATAACTGGCTAACTAGAAATGGCTTTTGAAACCTAAAACCCTGTCCCAGTAACATACCTCCTCCAACAAGGCTACACTTCCTAATCCTTCCCAAACCATTCTACCAACTGGGAACTAACTGTTCAAACATACGAGCCTATGTGCCATCTTCATTCAAACCATCAGTCATTCAAGTCATCACAGTAGCTGAACTTAGGGCAGCCTCATCTGGGACTTCCACCAATAATTGATCAATAGTAGTTTCACGACACTTCTTATTTTCCTGAATCTTTTATTTAAATTTTTTACCTACCATTCTTGGTATAAACAACTTAAATTACAGGAATTATTTTACCTCCTATTTCATTTAAATCAATACAACTTAAAAAAGAAAAACAAAACAAAACAAAAAACTTCTAAAGGAAAACCTCCCAAAAGAGGCAACAGGTTCTTACAATAGTATCATGAAGGTCTTTGTGGGAAGATGCAGATAAACACTTATTTGCCTCCAAGAGAGCAATGCAAATCAAAGAAAGGCCAAGACCAGCTTGATAAACCAATGTTTACTGAGGTTACTTACAAGAACATGGATATTTCAAAAGCAGCTATACCACCAGAAAGTCCCCTAGGCAACTCGGGAATAGGCAGATCAATTGCATCATGAAAGACTAATGAAAAGCTATACCACTGAAGAGCCCCACTGGAGGGTGTTAGACGTGAGCATCTATAGCACAAACAGAGTCCCTATGCCAAACAACTAATTACAGCTTACATAACTGGAAAGGAGAAGAACCTTCTGAAGATCCTCTGAAGATTTGTGAGTCAAAGAACCTCCTTTTCCCTCTATGAGGAAATGCTAACAGGTTTCATCTCAAGAATCTCCTGCAGTGATCACAGTGCTCTAATTCAAGTCAGCAATGGTTATGTCCAACCTAGAGGAAATAACTATATAAGAAATGGTAACATCTCAACTCAAGATAACAAGTATCTTTTAAGAGAATATACTATGAAATTCAGATATTTTCTTAAGTCTGAAAGCATGGTAAGATTTCATAAGATAAAAAGATAATTTTTTATGTTATCATAAGAGATGATTTGAGCACTGTGCTAACACAGACTTCATTCTTTTCCTCTTTCTGTAATTTTTCTATATTGTCCAAAACATAAAACCATCTACTATATTTCTTACCTAGTTGTGTCAAAATGCCATAACTTACATATACATCAATAAAAAAAGTTTCTTACTTAATCCAATTGCCTGCGCTTTAACAGAATACCTGAGACTGGTTAACTTATAATGAATGAACATTCATTTGGCTAATTGTCTGAAGGGTAGACATAAAAGATGAACAGGTGATAGAATTCTTCTTACTTACAAAGGTAGAACGGGAAAGGCCAATAAATGAGAAGGCTGTCTCCACTTTCAAGGAACAAGATCCTACTGACATTAAATTCTGATACTGGTGCCAAATATGCTGTGGAGTCTATTGGTGTATTTACTGTCATGGAGAAGGTGGGGGCCTACTTGAAGGGTAGAACCTAAGGATCATTGTCCCTGCCTCTCTCTGGTGCTCTATTTGTGATGAAGATAAACAATGAGAAGTTAAAAAAAAACCTCACTCGAGATTATTAGCAATGCCTCTGGAACTACCAACTGCTTAACCACCCTGGCCAAGGTCATCCATGACAACTTTGACATTTTTAAGGAACTCATGACCACAAGCCATATGATAACCTCCACTAAGAAGAATGTATATGGCCTCTTCAGTAAACTGTGGTGTGATGGCCCAGAACATCATCCCTGACAAGGCAGAAAGTAAGGGCATCCCAGAGTTGAACAGGAAACTCACGGTTGTACTGAGGACCAGGCTGTCTCCTATGACTTTCACAGCAACAGCCACCTTCTATTTTGGATGCTGCTGTAGACACTGCTGTCAATGACCATTCGTCAACTTCGCTTCCTGGCACTACAACAAATTTGACTACAGAAACAGGATGGAAAGCCCTTGATCGCCTACCCCAGCAAGAACACAAGAGGAGGAGAGAGGCCCTCAGTGCTGGGAGTTCCTGCTGATACTCAACCCCAAAACACTCAGCTTTTAGCTTCACTGTTTCTATCACAGACCTCCAGAAGGAAGAAGGCTTAGCAATCCCTACTCTCTCTGAAACACCAACCACAAAGTTCACTGTATCCTGCCAGAAAGAAAAAGGAAAAAAAAAAAAAAAGAATGTATGGTAAGTGTTGTGGAATATTTGTTTACTCTGTGTAAAGATATGTCACTGTGATTGGTTTAATAAAGAGCTGAAAGATCAAACAGGCAGGAGAGAATAAGTGGGACTTCTGGGTAAAGAGAGGAACTCTGGGAAGAAGAAAAGTGGGGAGATGTCAGCCAGACACTGAAGAAGTCAGACATATGTACAGAGGAGAGGTAACCAAGCCATGTGGCACAACATAGATTAATAAAAACGGGTTAATTTAAGTTATAAGAGCTAGTTGGGGAAAAGCCCAGCAGGGACAAACAGAAAGACTTTGTTACAAACAAAACAAAACATCAGTGCAGAGACCCAAACTACTTCACCATATATTATCCACAAAATGGGTGAGAGATTGAGGAAATCTTGTGCTTAACAAGTTCTCTGGCCATACTTTTACTAGGCATATAAAGGAGCCAAGACACAAGCCATATTATCATTCTTAGAACTGCAGTATTATTTCAGGAAAGGCTTCATACTATGACAGAAAATAATGGAGAATGTACAAACATCTCTTTTATTTGATACTAGGTGTAAATAGGTCTTTCTAAAGAAAGAGCTCTGGTATTATATACATGAATGAATAAGAATCATTGCTAAAGAATTTTTTGAAGATTTTAATGTACAAACATACCTTGATGGTTACCTAGTTAAAATTACCAAGCCATCTATAACCTAAACACAAACTAGAAATTAAGCTTTTAGAGCTAATTAGAGCTTAATAAAGTAAGTTGCCATAAGATGGAAGAATTTAAAAGACTATACAAGAGGAGGGAGGAAAGGAAAGGAGAGAGGGGGAGAGAGAAAAAAAAAATTTAAGCTACATTCTAGGAGATTTCTATTTTCTCACACAAAATTTCACTCAGAAAATAGTTTTTAAAAATGTTTTGGCAAAACTGCCAACTTTATCAACATATGTGACA
>CABHPH010147985.1:34213-46698 GCA_902168325.1 Peromyscus nudipes | reverse complement strand
CAGAGTTTCTGCAAGAGACCAGATATTATAAGAAAACATCTTTATAAGGTAGCTATTGAGAAGAAATTTACGTGATAGAAGTACCACATTTAAGTACAAAGAAAATTTAAAAAAAAAAACATCTAATTAACATACTAATGTTTAAAGGAAACATGCTAGGGAGGGGTATTGGTTGTTACACTAACAAGGATTAATTAAACTGGATGCCAGTTGTATTAACCTAGGTCTCAGGAAATACGTGCACTTCATGCACAGTACATGCTTTCTTTTTAATTTATTGTTTTCTAAGATGACTGTCCTGTACATTTAGCCCCAAGAGGCTTATAAAAATGAACCTGGATTAATGTAACTCATTAGTTTAAAAGGAAGTAAAGGAAAGATTCCACAATTATACTAATAAGGATAAGCCTTTCTTCCCATCATAATGAAATCTTAAACCCTCAAAAATTTAGGTGAGTGACACAGTGAAGTTTGCTATTGATTTTTTAGCTACTATGAAGATACCTTTCAAAAGTTGTATTCCCCTCATCCTGTTCAAAATGGGACATAAAAAATTCTCAATTTGTTTAGAGTCAGGTCCATGGGTCTCAGTTCAAAACGTCAAGAGAAAAGGCTTATGTAAAGAGTACCATCAGCACTCACCTCCTCTTCCCTCACCTGAATCAAGCATCTTACATTGTTGAAATAGCACAAAAAAAGCCCCTACTGAAAATGTTACTCAAGTGAGAATCTGCTTTCTGGGCTTCCAAGGTGGATCTAGGCCATGAATAATTTACCTTCTTATGTTCTTTGGCTACAGTATCTTTATTTTATATAAGGTTAGCATAGTTTACAATATAGCACTTTTATAATACAGAACCTTTTCATTTTCTATGTTAACATACAACCTTCAGCGTGAAATACACTCTCTGCCTTTTCCTTTTTTCAGGCCTAAATACATATTTACTTAGTGATACTTGAAAACATGACTTTATTTCTGCAGGAAACAGTTAAACTTCAACAAAAAGGGAGAGAACCAAAAATGCAATTTAACACCCAATTTCAAGCTCATTATCTTTCATTGTCTATTAACTTGGCAATGGTTCAGAAGGTAGCTCATAATAGTTTAAAATGCTGACTGAACAGTTCCAGGCCTCAGTGTCACTCCCGGAGTCGACACTGTCGTATTGTGCATGTGAAGCCTTGCAGAGTGTGGGCCTCCAAGGAAGGCTCACTCCGCTGTTGACTCACTCCCAAGTTCAGTGGTAGTCTTGTTCACATACAGCATACACCAGTTAGTCCCCCATGCGATAGGTAGGCAGAACATGCAGATTAGGAAATTAAGGAAATAGAAGAAGTTTTGGTACAAGTGGAGTCTTGTTCTGTTTGTAATATGAACCTACTTCACTGTTTTCACACTTAACATATCAACTTTTGTTATGTCTGGGAAATTTTTGGATAAAGTGTTTGCAAATATGTTATACCATCAAAATTTATTTGTTTTAATGTTGGTTCAGGTCAAGTCCTATTAAGCCTATTACTCTACATCTGAGTCTTCAACTGTTTCACAAGGTCCTGCAACAGTTGTCTGTAGTTAGAAAAAGAAACAGATTTCTAGCTGACCTTTTTCAATAGAATTACTACCCTTTTGGGATATAGTGTTTATTTTACAAATAAATGGAAAAACTCTAAAAGAATGTTAGCTTGTTGTGTGATGTTAATATACAAAGTTCTTCATGTACTTAAAAAAATGGCTCATAGTTAAACTGCTACATTTTAACTCTCACAGATAGTTTTAGTTTTCACATGATAAAAACTTGCAACTCAATGTTTTATAAATTAGTAATCTATGAGAATTTACATGTATATTTTAAGTACTTTTGCAATGGATTTTTTATTTTCAATTTATTATATGCCTTCATATATGTCCTCATTGATAGATATTAGTGATATTGTATCTAAAAATTATTCTCAAAATTTAAAGAAATTTATCTTAATTTATAAGTAATCAAGAGCTTTAAGACAAATGGCCCATCATGAGGCACTGGATTAAAAACCCTAGGAATGGACTCAAGTCTGGTTTATTATAGTAAAACAGATCAAACTAGTAAGAATGACTGTGTCCAAAAGCTACCATAAACTCCAGTCATGTCTCCAGTTCTGTCCAGTTCATGTCCCAGTCTCAGGTGGCACTTGCTTTCCCTGGATAATGGAGACTTACTTCCCTCCAGGACAGCTCTACGTACTTATGAAATGGAAAAGGACCCTTCGTGTGTTTGCGAAAGGATTGCAAGGGCTTTTTTGTTTTCTTCTTCTTTTTAATCTCTTCCTTCTTCTTCTTCTTCCTTATTTATTTATTTATTTTATTTCTTCCATTGGACAGTTGTGTTTTGCTTTTATAAAGCATATGCTCTTAAAATCTAAAAGGACCGAATATCACTGGATTCCTTTATTTGTTCCTTTTACATTTTACACCTTTTCTTGTTGTTGTTAAAGATTTATGTTTGAAATCCTTCCAGCTTCATACCATATAGAGTTTATCCTAGGGTAGATTTTTTTCATATGGATTCACACTTAGAAATTTAATGACTGGGATACAGCTATTAATACTTGGCTTTCTTCTTATATGAAACATTGCACATTCAATATGACTAAGAGATTGGGGACTGTAACTTGCTGCAGGATTTGAAGCAAACCCAGAACTAATTCTGTCTTGGTGTCCTTTTGTTTCTTAAAGTGAATTTCTGCACTAGAACTCCATGACCTCTTCACCTGAATCATTTAAGGCTGTGAGATAAATATTCATATTCTCTCTTTCTCTCTCTCTCTCTCTCTCTCTCTCTCTCTCTCTGTGTGTGTGTGTGTGTGTGTGTGTGCACATGTGTGCATGCACATGTGTCTCATGCACACACACACTTAAAGAACATTGGAAAAACTAATACGTGTAAAAAGTAGATGTTTCTTAATAATCTTAAAATCTAAAGCCTTTTATTGCTTTAAAAAATTTAAAAACCACTTCTTAAAAAATTTACATGTATGAATTACACACAAATTTTGACTATAACTTTCTTCTAACATTAAGCTTTGTCTTGCTCCAGGTAGGAAATTATACTAACTATGTACTTCCATAGGGAAAAAAAGTTTAATTTCATTCACAGTAAGAGCTCTTCTAGACCACTCAGCCTACTATAAACAAATTTCTAAGAGAACTCATAAGACAGACTGAGGTCCATTGACTTTTTACACTAACAGTAGTATCCTTCCTACAAGCCAGCCTGGGCCTAAAGTTGCACTTTTTGCCTTGATTTTAGTCTTTGACTCACTGAAATACTCTAAAAGTTGTGTGAGACTAGCACTTTGTGTTTTATAATAACTTTTTATTCTTTTATTTTCAAATGCTTTGAAAAAAAGAGATGGTCCCTTACTATCCGTATTAAAAATAGAGCAAGAATATAGCTAGTGTGTAGGGTAGACACTACCCAGGCTAACAGCAGAGGCCTCATTTCCATCTGGTGCCTCATTTGCTTTGATTTACAAACTGAGCAATGGGCTGTGAATGTGTGTCGTATGTGTGTCTGTGATTAGTGTGTCTGTGTGTGAATATCTGTATGTGTCTGTGTGTGTATCTGTGTGTGTGTGTATGTTTATGAATGTGTCCGTGTGTGTCTGTATCTGTGTGTATGTGTGTCTGTCTGTGTGTATCTTTGTGTGTGTGTGTGCCTTTGCATGTGCTTGAGCATGGGGGAAAAGGAGGACAGTGCCCTTTGCTTTTTTGAGAGTAACCTGTAGTTTCTTAAGGTTTTCAGAAGTTAACTGTTGCTTTTTACTCTGCCCTTTTTAAACTGTTCAACAGTAGAGACCCATAAAATCTATTATTTGGAGGAAAGAATTTCCATATTTTTGTCTAAAACTAATTCCAAACAATGGTTTTCCTTACAAAGCAGACCCAATGCCCAGAAAAGCCGTTTGCAGTTGTCTTAATGATGTCAAGCTACATCCTTCCGAACCACAGCCAGCTGTCTTTAAGTTCCCTTTAAGAGACAGTCACTCTGGAGTCTAGATAGGGATAAAGTGTGTCTCACCAGCATTAACAGTACTCTAAAATCTTACTTTTTCCTGAGAAAATGAAAAGATTTATAGTGATATCATAAGGGCTTATAAAATTTCTAAGCAACACCTGCAAAATGTAATGAGAATTCTCAGTCTTAAGGTCTTTCTCTCCTTCTTCTGTCTCCCATATATCTTCCTCCTCTCCTCCACGTTTCTTCCCTTACTATGATTTTATGTGGTTTGGCTCTGCTTTGGCCAGTTCAGCTTACTTGAGATTTTGTTATTCTCCATAGGTAAGTTCTTGGCCTATGGGTTACCCATCTGTAGATCTAGAGGTTTTTTTCTTTTTCTTTTTTTTAATTTTCCCCAGCCATAATAGCATTTTTCCCTGAGGAAGTGCTATAATGAAATAATGAATAAAACCCATTTGGAAATGTAAAGTACCTTATAAATTCCATGTACTAGTAAGGGCATTTATCTTGTGTACTTGCTCCTTAAGGGTAAAACTCACATTGGCAAAGCTGTGTATTGAGAGTATTGTGTGCCTCCTGTGTATAAAAGTTCAAAGACAGGTGGTAAACTTCTAAGAGCAGTCATCCATGGCATACACACACCCAGGAATGTGTGCAGCAGTGCCCATGTGCAAACCGCTTCCTCTCACAGTTGAGATGCAGGCAGAAGCCAGGCTTTCCTGGGGTGACGGAACTTGGTGGCTTTGAGCTTGTCGCTGGAGAGATAAGGCAAGTTTGCATATGAGTTTTCAGGCGTCTCTCGTTCCTTTGCTGCTCTCTAATCTCTCCTCCCCCTTGTTGCAGGGTGAAGTGGCTCCATTTTCTTGGGCAGCCCTACATGGTAAATTCAGGTCTCTGCTCACAACAGAACCAAGGGAAGATTTGTGACAGATGGGGCTAAGTCACAAACTTGCAGCCTAAGGCAGAATCTGAAGAACTTTCCAGAGTGTGCCCATATTTACCTGATCAGAGAGAAAAGAAAATCTGCAGAGGAAGCCGAGCCTGGCTGCTTGTCATAGCTGACACAGAGCCATCTGCCACAAACCTGTGGCGGCTTCAGATCTCCAATCCCTGCCACCACCCCAACTCAAATTAAATACAGACTCCTAGAGACGTTATGATGGTTACACATGTCCTCGGCATCACATGTAGGAGACTGTTCAAAAAAAATATGTGGCCTGTTGTATAACCGCACTCATGTATCCCATATGTGGTGCCACATTGAATTTCCGGTTGAATCCGTTTTTATCCTTTGTACTGGATGACATGGTGCCTGAATTCTTTCTTTCTGCCGACACGATGGCAGCCAAACTGCAGCTTCAAACACTCACACTTGGCTGAGTTTCTACCTGGGTTGCCAGGTTATCATCCGAGCCTTCTTGTGTCCTCAAAGGGCCACGGGGCCTAGAAAGAGGATCAGAATGCTCCTGAACTAATTGGGCAGCCATCTCAAAGCTGCTGTAGGCAAAGGGCTGCTTTAGCACTTTTCTTTTAGCAAATTAATGACTCTCTGGCACAGGAGTTTTTAAGTGAAGGTATTAATAAGGGGTCTGGCAGGTATTCCCATGATTCACAGAGTTTCATTTGCATTTAATTAATCTTAAAGAAACTTGCAAGATAAACAGCTGTAATTCGGACAAACATGGCAGATACAGTGAGTGAGGCCCTCTCATCCATAAAATGAACACAAGATACTTGTTTTAATTTTTTTCTATGGGTAAAAATAGAGAAATCAAAATGCTTCTAACAAAACCATAATTTGCTACAAATATTCTTCAAAATATTTGCATCCAACTACACATATACACTTTCTGAGATTAGTCACTTGTAATTCTTATAAGCATGCTGCTCTGTTTGTTGGTGTAAAGATATTTTAAATGGCTGGATTGTAAAATAAATTTTTAATAAACTGCCCGCTGTAATTTTAATTAGCATATTCATTTGTGTTTAAGTGTGTGCACCTATCTGCGTTTCTTACTGAACGTTTCCTGTGTCAGAGAAGACAGAATACAATTGTCTCTTGTTAGGATGAACAAGGATCTGTGTTGCAAATGTTTGTTACATATTATGACATTTCCAAGACTTTCTTTGCATTCTGGAAAGCAGGAGGTAAACATTTGTAGTCATTAAGGTAAAGTCTGTTGATAAAGCATCTTCTGTTTACTAACAGGTAAATTGTAACTTCCGTGGCTATTGAAATGAAAAACTTCTATGTACTGCAGAGTGAGGAAAAGCCAGAGAGGTGACTAGACAAGGGCCAACCCTGGGTCCCTGTTCTCTAGAAGAGCTGGGTGGTCTAACGAGCATCCAAGATGGAGCAGATGGTTGCACTGAAGTCCTACAGAGTCCATGTGATGGGTATCAAAATAGAAATCAGAAAATCAGTCAGGGTTAGGGAGCCGTGCACAGTCCTCAGGGTAAAGGCAGTCATGTAGATCAGTGAACCAGGAAGGAAGCCCCTGAGAGCTGGGGATTGCAAAACCGGAAATGGGAGCAGCAGAAATAACAAGCTGCCTGGGAGTGGACTCATTCCCAACTACTATGAGAACCAAAGCCTACATGGCCACTATGCCACCGGCTTCTTGTCCTTGCCTTCAAGGAAGCCATCATAAAATAAGGGGCTCAGAAGCTCTCCAAAGTCCCGACTTGTCTAAGACTTTGGAATACAGAATCTAGTAGGGATGCCCCATTTGAGAGCAAAGCGGGTATCGTTGTAAATAAGAAGCTCATAGACTCATCTCTTGGGCAAGATTTTACTTTACACCCTCTAATGAAATGATCCAGTCAGAAAGATGCTTTTCACAGGTGGCCAAGAAGGAATACTTGGTTTCTCTGGTTTTCTGTGGTGCCTTTTTACTGGTTAATAGGAAAAAATTAAATCTCTTCAGAGGGTATGTCCCAAATATTTAAATATTTTTCTGCTTTTTTTTTTCCAAATAAGGTCTCCGTTTCCCCAGTTCATCTCAGACTCACTATATAGCACAGCATGACCTTGAGCTCCTGTCCTCCTGCCTCAGCCTCCAAGGTGTGCACCACTGTGGCTTATGTGATGCCAGGCAATTCTAGGCAAACTCTACCAACCAAACTACATCTGTAGCCCCATTTCCCTGATTTGGGGCAGCTGTGATAATGATACTGCACAGGATTTTTCCTTGACTCAAAGTCAGATCAACTTTTGCTTTTAGCTGTGCTCATCATTCTCTGCAGGGTAAAATTTACATTATAGTTGCCACTTAGGAAAAACTATACATTCACATTCAGTATTGGTGCACCTAAGTTATAAAAAGTTTTGTTGATACACAATTCTGAACATGTGTAAAGGCACATCTGTACGTGTGTGTGTGTGCATGTACTTCCCGATAACCACCACATGGTGAGTGCAGTGCTAAGAAGTTAGTCAGCACTTTATGTCAGTGGATAATTGGGAATATAGTTAACTCATTATTTTTTTTTTAGAAGAGAGGCTAAATAATCCCAGTAGTCCCTGTTTTTTAGTATGTTGGGTTTTTTTGAAACTTTTGGTCTTTTATAGGTAATTTTAATTTTTGTTCTTTTAATTTAAATAGCTTTAAAACTCTAACCATTATCAAACCTAATGTAGTGTCTAGGGTGCTTGCCCTCTCTCTGCCTACTCTCTGTTTCTCTTAACAGGTAATAGGATATTTAGTTCTTAACCTCATCGTTATGCCGTATTGATCAGGATAGATGAAAACTATCAAAACGTTCCTGTTTGGCAGGCATCTTTCAGATACAGTTAAGTTTGAATGTCCTGCTCTTATTCCCAAGTCTTCAGGCATACCACACAGAGGGGATAGTAGAACACATAATAAAGTGGAAACTCTTAGCCATAGAAGGCCACATGGATTAATTTCAACACCTTGAAATGCATCTGGAAGCCAAGACTTCATTTTATGTTGAAAGTGTTAATTATATTTGATATTTTTAAAAGTAAAATCTGTTTTTGAAAAAGCATCTGCTACCCAGAAATATCATGAGCCACAAAAAAGATTTCATATAAGCCTCAAGATACATTTCATGGGTAATGGAATCAGTCTTTAAATGTTTCCCTGATGTCCTTTAATGCTGACATGTTCTGTGCTTCTTACTTTTCTATAGGATCTTAACAAGCCTTGCCTTAACTGCCTCTCACTCCAGGAGAAAGCTGGGGTGTTTGTCATCAGATGTTATACTTAACAATGAAGAGAGTATATTATGAACATCACTGTAGATGTGCTGCATCTTAAATGAATTGAGATATAGGCCATCTTCCCTTAAAGCATTTATTAAAATGCAACTGAGAAAGTCTTAAAATAAGCAGTTCTACCTGCTGCTCGAAGAAGGTAAATATGTGGTTAAAATATTGCACAAGACGATGAGAATGAGCACCAACGTTACAACTGTCCTTTCAGAGTTCTGGTAGAAAGGGGACAAGCCTGCAGTAGAGACTCATTGACTCTGTGATAATAGCCTCCTCCTCTGCATGGGTAGGCCATTGGCTCAGAAAGCCTTATTACTACTCTTGCTCTCTGCCTCTATGTGTTTTAAATGTTATTATTGATGTTATTATTGGGTGTGCCTTTTGACCGGAGCTATAGACACTTTGGAAAGCGTGTGGTAAGGGCTGCTGCCCACTAGCTTTAACAACTGCATCAGGGAATCATTATTTTCCCACAGAAAGTGGCCAAAGCTGCTCAAACTTCTAATCATGCATGAGAAGATGTCCCTCTACTTACCAGGAGCCAAAGACTTCACTTTAACCTGGACACAAATCAGATTATGGACAGAATCAGGCTCTTTGTTTTGAACATGCAGAGATCCTAGTAGCTCTTCCCCTTGACTTTCAACCCCAGAAGCCAGAGCTTGATGGCTTTAAGAGAGAATCTGTAGTGCTTTTGTGACTCCCTATCAGTGACTGTGTTTAAAGACATTCTGTAGAATGTTCGTGACTCTCCTACAGGGAAAACATACTTCTGTGACTTTTTTTTTTTTGGAATGTGAAGTCATTTGTATTTGAAGTTTCAATGTTCCCAGTATCAGCTCACAACTGAGAAAATTAAACCATACCAGCATCCTTAGGAACTAGAGTGTGTTGGAGCTACAGAAAGAGAAAGAATTTGGTCTTTGAGGAAGCACCAAGTTCAAGTTTCATTACTCAGTTGGACCCATAATTTGATTTATCTCCCCTCTAGACAAAAGGCAACAGCTTTGTGGCCAGACAGATGATGCTAAGAGGCACATGAGAGACCATGAAGTATGGCCAGCACTTTATGTATTTTTATGATTGTTTTTATCTGTCCTCTAAGGGGGTATTGAATGTGCAAGGTGTCTGTCACAATCTCTATTGTTCTCTGTGTTCTTACATTTGCTGGATTCATCTGTGTGGGTAATTTATTGGTTCACTTGTCAAGCATTTGTCTCTATAGCCTCTCAGTTTAATTTGCATGTGAGAAACTGCAGACCTAAACACACTATCCTGCTTTAGGTCCTGTGGAGGCAGAGTCATATCTGGGCCTCAGATGGTCCCAAGCTCTTTCTTGAGTTTGTAGTTGATTCCATTGGTCAAGTCCTACAAAGAAGGGGAAGTAGAAAGTGTGTATCTCCATCTGTTGGCTTGCTGTGTTCTCCCATCTCTGGCTATCAGAAGAAGCATAAAGCAGTAAGTTTCTAGTATCTTCCCTAAAGACATATCACTGCTCCTTCTGGCCATGCATGCATTCTAAATGGACAAAGGGAAAGCAGTGCAAAAGCTTAGGTTTCTGGTGCTAGAACCTCCAAATGGCACCCGTAATATTTCTGAACTGACTCTCCTCTGTTACCTTTAAAATCTACAAGGATGAAGTTGCTCATCCCAAGCTGTGAAAGGCAGCCCCACATTCTCTCAGAGGGCTCGGACTGGCAGGGAACACCCATGCCGTGGCACTTGAGTTGTGCTGTGCTAGGGCTGCTTCCTCTCATCCCAGTAGATAACCCAGGAACAACATCCTGGGACGTATTTCCTTGGGAAGAAAAAGAATGGAGGAGTAACTTTAAAAGAAGCTACTTCTGATATGGTATTAGACTCCAATTCATAGGGAAATTTATGCCGGAGATATGAATTTCTGAAAATAGAGGGTTTTTTAAAGGGAAACACTGACACATCCTTAATTATAGAGTAATAAATACCAATGGCATATTATCTTCTGATATTTCCTTACACAGATATCAAAGCATGCAGCTGTTTTTGAAAACTGATAATCAAGTACAATGTAAGTCTATTACATCTTGTTCTTACAGCCCACCCCTACCAGGCAGTACTATGGAGGACTGAACAGTGAGAGGCAGAGCCGATGCTAGCAGAAACCTAACTGAACAAATTAGCTTTGAATTGTAACTTAAGAATCACAGTCAAACCAAAATGCCTGTCCTTGCCAGGAAAGGCATTCCAAAGAGAATGCCAAGAAAAAGCTGTTGCTTCAGGATTATGGAGCAGTTCTGAAAAGCCTGAAGAACTTAGTGATCAATCAGGGAAATACAGAGTAGTAACTATACAGCCCGAGGATGTTTAAAACTTACAAAACGTTAATAGTGGAGTGGAGAAGTAGAACAGGGTTTTACCAGAAAGTACTAAGCTCCTCGCTCCATTTTTTCTCCCTCAGTCCAGGCAGCAGAGAGAAAGAATCACGGTCAAAGAAAAGTATGTGGACGAATGTGGGGGGCAGAAGAGGAAATGAAGGTTAAACAAGGCCAATATGATTCAGAAGAAAGGGAGGGAGGAAGTGTAAGGAGCCAGCTGCAATTACTAACGTTACATTAAGAAGAGCCGAAACTGAGAGGGGGAGTCCTGGGTATTCTGCTAAGTGGATTAATGTCCTCTTCCTTGTGTCTGAAGTTGCTGATTTTAATTTATTTGTTGCAGGGATTTATTGTGAAATTTTTAATGGGAGGAGGGGATAAATAGGAGCAGTTATAAACACAAAACTGGGAAAGAGAAACGGAGTTTGAAGCTATGGACAAAGTTGAGCGTTTTTAAGAAAGTATTTAGTCCACACAAGAACTTAAAGAGAAATAAGTACATTCAAAAAAGAAACAGAAATCCCCTATTGATGTGTGAAGCCAAGGATTCTGAGTGACTTAAGAGCTGGTTTTATTGCCCTCTCCTTTCTCCACCCATTAAAAAATGAAGCAGTTTTTACTCCTAGCATCTAGAAACCTATCCCTGAGCATCACTTGTTAATATAAACTGAATCCTGCCCTGCTCTTCAGTGGGTGGTAAGAATTAACAACTGGCCTAAATCAAGGGCAATGGGATGCTGCACTCAAAGGCTGTAAGAAAAGACACTCTCACGATTTGCTCTTTCCTTACTTATTTTCCTGAAGGATAAAGCCAGAGCGTGCAGAGGGTGTGGTTAACTCACAGCAATGGATGCTGAAGAGGTTCTGTAACATTTGTCTCAAGATGTGTCAGAAAGTGGAGAATGGACAAAACCCTGTGTGATTCACTTTCTTTGTGATTTGTTAACCTCCTGGTCTACTCGGGAGCAGAAAAAACTGCTTCCCTGTCTTTCACCGTTGAAGAAACTTAACCGGTTGTGTTTTATTCCAACTACAGGACTGTCATCTGGCTGCAACTAGTCCACATACATCTTGGTTCAGGCATTTGCCTACCCAATAATGTCAGGATCATTTAAATTGAAATTATGCATCAGAAGGTATTTAAGAATTACTGATATGCAGTTATTAATCTTGAATGCTAATGGTATGATTTGGGGTGTGGGCAGATCGCTTAACTGGAACCACATGAAAAAGCAGTTGGAATTTTTTTTTTTCTAAAGTGCTATGGGGAAAAATGGTATTATTGGGAAAAAATACAGTAGAAAAGTAGGAGAGCTACTCCTGTGAGGGGGAGAGGTAGTAAGTGACTACGGAGTTGTGTGGCCTTCAGTGTGGCTCATTGTTGTGCAGGCAGACCAACCCCTCTGCTTCCAAACTGGCACAGCAGTGCTAGAAAATCCACAAGGGCACCCAGGCTGGTAGTGCAGGAGGGCGCTCAGAGGCCATTCGCCCTATTAGTATTGGCTGTCAGGATGCAGGACTAGAGGTTTGTAATCATGGTGAGCCAGGGAGCCTACGAGTCTGCACAATTTACCCTCTCTGTAGAACTTCAGACATGGTCGAGTGACCCCTATCTTAAATCCCAGGGGCAGGTTTGGATGGAGATTGTTCAGGGATCATGATGAATTAAAACAAAAAGGAACAAGAGTGTCCTTTTCCCACTTGATCCAAAGAGCTATAGAGAATTTGTGCTCTGGTGCTTGCAACTCCGTTCCCTGGATTTCGATCTGTTGGCTTTGCCCCTGGATTTCTAGTGTAGTGATACCAGGCCAATAAAATGAAATATACAGAACTACAAAACAGAGTGTGTGTGTGTGTGTGTGTGTGTGTGTGTGTGTGTGTGTGTGTGTGTGT
>CABHPH010147985.1:0-31810 GCA_902168325.1 Peromyscus nudipes | reverse complement strand
TGTGTGTGTGTGTGTGTGTGTGTGTGTGTGTGTGTGTTTAAAACTGATAGACACTTTCACTACTATGAAAGCTGTCAAGCCAATGAAGGGGAACTTCTTTTAACTCCATAATAGCAGGTTACATAGTAAATGAACAGTGATGGTCAAATAGCCAATTATGGAATAAATATCCGTTGTTTACAGTGAGTTGTTAAATGAGCCTTTGGAGTACTAAGGATTAAGCCTGCTAAGCTACAATTTGTTCTTCAACCCACTATGCCTTGCCTTCACCAGGCCAGTGCCACTGTAGGTGGTGAGCACACAGAGCATGTTTCTCTGTTGATTTTAGTTTGCTTTATTTCAATGCACACTGTTGTTTACTTTTTAAAATTTAAATAAATGTCAGCATTGTATAATTTCTATGTTAACAAAGCAGTGAGCAAAATCCCTTGTATGTTTATAAAATATTATTGTTTAATTCACATAGTTTAGAAATTCCAAATGTTGAGAATAGGAAGGAGGCCAAATACCATCTGTTTATAACTATGATGCATCGTAATATGTGTACTTTTAAAAGGAGTTTGGTCAATCATGCCACTATTTTATCTGCTCAGAATATGTTGAAGATTTAAAATGTAATTTACAGGATTACTTTTAGTATGTTGCACCCAACTGTGAGTTGTAAAGAAATCACTGTCTTCTGTTTCCTTCAAATTAATCATGTAACAGCCCCAATTAATGGGGGCTGTTAAACGTGGCACTTTTGCTTAGCTGCAGAATTATTCTAACTTTGGCTCAGTCCACATTCTTGATGCTGATAAAAAAAAAAAAAACACTCCAAGGACAAATGAAATAAAGAAACTCTTGGCTGTGTCTTTCTGCCAGGAGATAGTCACTTAGCATGGGTGGCAGGGTATGGTAGCTAATAATTAGCTAACATCAGCCTGAGAAGGCACCTGTGACTACCTTTGGTAGTCAGCTGAAAAACATTTGACACTGTCTGAATTTAAAGTAGTATTTTGCTGTCCCTGAAACTTCTTATTTAGCTCACCTTTTATTTCACATACATCTAATTGCATACCATGTAACAAAGGGAAGTGCACTTCCCTAGAATACATGATCAGGGATTGGTTGGTTGGTTGGTTGGTTGGTTGGTTGGTTGGTTGGTTGGCTGGCTGGCTGGCTTCTTTGTTTTGTTTTGTAAATTACAAACACAACTTGTTTTAGTTAAGAACTCCATTCAAACTAGGAAGACTAGAGAACCTGGTAGCCTTCTGCTACAGACAACTGTAGTTTTGAAGACCAACAGTGATTTTAGGGTCTCATGCCATGGGCGCGCTCTCTCTCTGTCTCTCTCTGTCTCTCTCTCTGTCTCTCTCTCTCTCTCTGTCTCTCTGTCTCTCTGTCTGTCTCTCTCTCTGTCTGTCTGTCTCTCTCTCTGTCTGTCTCTGTGTCTGTCTCTCTCTGTCTCTCTCTGTCTCTCTCTGTCTCTGTCTCTCTCTCTCTCTCTGTCTCTCTCTCTCAAAGGGAGAATCAAAAATAAAGCCAGATGTCCTGCAGAAGGTTTAGGGAATGTGATTTAAAAAAAAAAAATCAGTCCTTAGCAGATGATACTGACTTGATTGATTTCTCACAAGGTAAAATGTGTAAGGGGCCAAGTCTTGAAATGCTTTTAGAGATAAGCACGTGCAGAAACATGACAACAAGCTCCCATAGACTGGGCACATACTGGATGTTTTACTTCTCACTGAGTGTTCCATGAGAGAACAGTGCTGTAAAGTGGTGTCTTTGTGCTCTTCAGTAATATCTGTTTTCTCAAACGTTTTAGTTTTAGCAGCTCAATCTAAAGTTATACCAACATAGATTACTTAGTTATACATAGCTAAGAATGGTGGGAATACTTTATCTAAGAAAACAAACTGACCTATATATACTGTTTCCCACTTAAATTTTACATGTTAAAAAGCCATTTTCTTTTCTTTCATGTCGATTGGATCTTTATATTCTAGAAATACAATGAGGCAACTCTAAAGTAACAATGAGAAAATGTTCAAGTGTGGGGGTGGGCAGGGCAGGTAGGAAAATGTGAGGGATAAAAATGGAAAATTCAAGATGGCATTGGAATAAAATGGTTCCAGTACAAAACTGTCAAGACTGCCTAGCATGGCTAAGACTTAATTATTAGGCGTGCCATCATTGCCTGGATTGTTACATTCAGATATTAAACAGCCGAAAGAAGCTCCTGAGGGAGCCTTTTTGATGTACATGGGCCAGTTTTCGTATTCAGCATTCTTTAGTAAGCTTGTACTAGGTATCCATACTCTTATTGTGTGAGACAGCAAAGAAGGCCTTTCAAAGAAGGCATTTGCAACTTAGAAATGAGCTGCCAGAACATAAAATGAATATGACTGTATGTTACTTTCCATACTTATGAAAACAATGATGCTTTTAAATGGATGAATTATTTGAATGTGCTTTTCCTTCTGAACACTTTGGCTAGCAGTTAATTCCTAAACAAGGTGAAGAAGCCATAAGATGAATAAATTCTGTAGCATCATCTAATAAACTGCAGTGGATATACAATCAGAACTGAAATTAGCAAGTAGGTGTACAAATCTTGATTTCCTTAGACCCAGTGTAGAGTCCCTAGTAACGACCCACTGTATGCATATTATAAACCATTGCTGCAGTTATAAAATCTTGATGGTCAAAACTCTTTATAAATGTACTTTAATGGGAGCTGAATAGATGGCTTAGTGGTTTAAACAAACAAACAAACAAACAAACAAACAAAAGCGTGTGTTGCACTTGCAGAAGCCTCACATTCAGTCCCTAGCACTCAGGTGGTAATTCCCAACCAACCATAACTCTGCTTCCCAGGGATCTAATGCCACCTTCCAACCTCTGCAAGTACCACACACTCATGGAGTACACATACGTACATGCGGGCAAAACATGCACACACATAAAATAAATAGTTTAAAGTATATCCTTTAAAAAAATATTACTGAGCCCTGAAGGAAAGCTATGTAACTTAAGCACCACTAAGTGAACATTTATATATATCATATTTAAATTGGGTAGAAGACAAAAGAAAGAAGCAGAAAAAATATATGAGCAACTAGCTGCTTCTAATTACTCTAAAACATGCCAGAAGGTTTATCTTATCTTGCTTTTTATGAATACCTGACCTGAAGAAAAGCACATCGAGGACTTCAACTATACAAACAATAAAAGATAGCTATATGGATGACATGTGGATATATGGATTAAAAACACAACAAAACCCACCCATTTTAAAAATAAAGAAGATAAATTTAATATGCATAGTAAATAATAAATGCTATTCCATTTCACATGACAGCTCATTAAGGGGAAAGCCTATGTGGACTCTTCAAGGAAAGGGAAAAGGTTGGATGTAACAGTGTAATTAACTGTTAGCTCCTTTATCTTAAAGGAGAAAGAAATGGGGTAAAATTTATTTTCATTTGGACCTTCAGGACCCTCAGAAATCAAATCTGACTCTACAGAAGATACAGGGAGGAGCTGGAGAGATGGCTCAGCAGTTAGGAGTGCACACTGCCCTTCCAGAGGACCTGTGTTCAATTCCCAGCATCCATATTGAGTGGCAGCTCATACCTCCCCTGTAACTCTAGCTCTAGGTAATCTGATGCCCTCCTCTGGCCTCCTCATGCACCCACAAACACCTGCTGGTGCTCATATATATAATTCTAAAAATATAAAGAAAGAAATGAACCTAAAAAGAAGAACTAAAAGAAATTCTGCTTACTCTCCACCTAAAGGCTGCAGTGGTCCCACTGACTGCTGTACCCCAACATCTTTGCTCCTGGACTCTTTGCTCTTTTTGGGAATACCTTCACAGGTCTTAGGAAGCTGGGTTCTTGCATGTTCCGTTGGACCTTCTCCTGTCTGAAGCCATTATTGCACTTGTGTAGACAAAATGCTAAATGGTGCTTATTAATAAAAACCTGGAGCCAAATATTGGGGTGAAAAGCTGAGATATCAGAAAAGCAGAAAGAAGCCAGCCACGTTCTCACCACTTGGAGATCCTCAGCCAAAGAGTCCTACTTCCTATATACCCACGCCTATATGCCTTTTTGTTCTGCCATCTCATTTCCTCTCCACTCAGCTACATCACTTCCTCTTCCTGCCCAGCTCTGTCACTTCCTGTCTGTCTGTACAGACTTCTAGACCTTTATGGTTAACTAGTGTTGGAATTTAAGGCATGTGCCACCATGCCTGGCTCTGTTACCAGTGTGGCCTTGAACTCACAGAGATCCAGATGTATTTCTTGCCTCCCAAGTGATAGGATGAAAGGCATGTGCTAACACTACCTGACCTCTATGTTTACTATATTGGCTGGCTTTTTCCTCTGATCCTCAGATAAACTTTATTGGGAGACACAGATAAAATATTACCACATTTCCCCTTTTTTGTCTAAATTAAAAAAGTTATAACTAATATGAGAAAAACTATATACAATAAGTACAATAACTATACAATATATACAAGCAATAAATACGTTAACAATGTCTAGTCCATTTGCATTTGACAGATTCAGTGAAAATATTCCATTATCCTATTTTGGTGAGTCCAAAATGTACCTAATTCACTTTCTATCCTATCTTGTATTACCAACAGAAAATTACCTTATGTCTTTCAAATTTATACACTTTACACCTCTTTAGTGAGTTTCTATTCTGAATTTCTTAACAAAGAAAACTATAACTATCTAATCTTAAACTCCTTCAGAGACCCGAGAATGAAATAATATTACCTAGTAAAACAGGAAGTGCAAACAAGCAACTTCCAAAAAAAATATGAGTTATGACAGAAACAGCCAGCTGCCTAGATAGTCACCTGAGGTTTCTCTGCAACATTGGGGCATCATCTTCAGCCTACAGGCATAGCATAATATGACAGACTCATTTGTGAAGCAGGATTTTCTAAAGAGCCTTCCTACCTTGTCTTGGCAAGGATCAGCAGTCCTTTGTTTTATGTCCAGCTTATCCATTTTGGATGGCATACTGACAGCATTCAATGCAAGGGCACTTTCTTGCCTAGTGGCTAACTTTTGCCACAGTGAAATAAATTCCATTTGGTGATTCTTTAGCGCCCGTCTTCTCTGAAGTAGATTGGTGCTGCCAGAAGCAGACATGTCTCATAGACATCAAAAAAAAAGAAAGAAAGAAAGAAAGAAAGAAAGAAAGAAAGAAAGAAAGAAAGAAAGAAAAAACTGTTATTAAAACATCTTAAATCCCATATTCTGTAGATCTCTGAAGGGTTTGAAGATGACCTGTCTATCCAAAATATATCTCTGCTTGACCTTGTAAACATACCTAATATGACTACAAGTTCAATTGTCCTTCTAAGGTTTTGAACAAATTACTCAGTTCATCAATTTTTACCCCAGCAACAGTCTGTTGATAGGAAATGTCTCTGAATAATCTCAGAAAGTCATTAAGAATCCATAATCAATCTCTCCTAATTGGCACCTTTTGGGGTCTAATTTTTTGTAGACCAATTTTATATCCTAAATAATTAATAGAATCTCCTCTTTGTATCTTTTCAGTAGCAATTTATAATCCCCAACAAGGCAACATTTTCATTACTTCTTCAAACATTCTTTCTAAAGTAACTGCATTTGAATCAGCTAGTAAAATATCAACCATGTAATAATACATTATAGATTTAGGAAATTGTTTATGTATTACTTCCAATGGCTGTCATACAAAATATCATCACAGGGTTGGGCTGTTCAACATTCCCTATGGGAGAACCCTCCATTGATATCTCTTAACCAGCTGAGAATTATTATAAGTAGGCACCATGAAGGCAAATCTTTCTCTGTCTTTTTCTTGTAAGGGTATTGAGAAGAAACAGTCTTTTAAAATGATAACTATAAGAGGCCATCCTTTAGGTGACAGAGTAGGCAAAGGAATTCCAGATTGTAGAGAGCCCATTGGCTGAATTACCTTGTTAATTGCTCTTAGGTCTGTTACCATTCTCCATTTACCAGATTTCTTTTTAATAACAAATACAGGAGAATTCCAAGGGCTGGTTGATTCTTCAATATGCTGAGCATTTAACTGCTCTTGTACTAGGTCTTCTAAAGTCTGCAGTTTCTCTGTTGTTAAAGGCTATTGCTGAACCCATACAGGCTTGTCTGTTAACCATTTTAAAGTTAGAGCTATTGGTGTCTTTGAAAGATCAGCAGCTGTTGTGCCCTGTTCTTGTACAATCTGGATGGCTGGTGACTGTTCTTTCTATTACCTCATAATATTTCTCTCAGATACATGTGTTAGTTTATGGTTTGCTTCTGAGATTGGAGGAATGTTAATCTGGGTATTCCATTGTTGTAATAGATCATGGCCCCATAAGTTCATATCTATATTAGCCACATATGGCTTTAATTTTCCTCTCTGTCCTTCTGGACCTATACATTCAAGCCATCTTACAATCTATTTCACTTGAGATAATGTTCCAATCCCTAACAGCTGAACATTTACCTCTGGAAGAGGCCAATTTGGATGCCAAAATTCTGGTGCAATTGTTGTGACATCCATACCTATGTGTACAAGACCTTCCAAGAGAATGTCATTTATTTGTATTTTTAATTTTGGTCTTTGTTCATTTATAGAAGTTTGCCAAAAAAATTCACTTTATGGTTTCTCCTGAATTTCCTGTTCTCTCTACTATAGCTGTTCTATCACCCCAAGCAGTATGTTTTATACCAATAGGCATTTGGTTATTTAATTGCTCTGAGAAGGAGTTTCTTCTACAATGGCAGGAAAGGACTGAACTGAATTTGCCATGAGGGCCTGCAGGAGGCCCCTCAAGGTGTTTCCTGGTGGCAAAGGCAAAGGATTACCTTGTCTTTCCCTTGTTGATCTACATTCATTAGACCAATGTTTACCTTTACCATACCTTCTGCATGATCCAGAAGAGAGGGGCATTCTGTTGCCATTGTTCCTTGAAAAGACATTTTTTCCAGGAATGCCCTGTTTACAGTCCCTTTTTAGGTGACCTTTTTTTTTTTTAATGACAATTAAAGCATCTGACATTATTATTTTTCTTCAAACCTCTTGAAATCACCTCTTCTATCCACGTATCATCATGGTCATAAGATTGAATATTAATTGTGTCCCTCATCCAAACTTCTAAGGATGCTGATCTCACCTTTAATGGCCTGATTACCCTTTTGCACACTGCATTGGAGTTCTCAAAAGCCAAAGATTCAATTATTATCTGTGTAGCTTCTGAATTTGGTATCATTCTATTTACTGCTGAATACAGCCTTTGTAAGAAATCTGTGAAGGTTTCTTTTGGGCCCTGTATAACTTCTGTAAATGATTCAGTTTTCTTACCTGTTTCCTCAATTCTGTCCCACACATTCATGGCTGCCATGCAGCATAGATTTAGGGTTTGCTTATCATATAAACATTATCTTTGTATCATATAAACATTATCTTTGTATATCATTATAATTGCCTTCTTTAAGAAGTTGATCCTGGGAAATTTCCACACCTCTAATCCTACATCATTGTTCTATAGTTTTAGCCTCCTCTTTCCACCAGGTTCTCCCCTGTAACTGTGGACCGGCTTCTAGGACAGCTGTAACCAATTCTTTCTAGTACTGAGGGATAATTCTATTACAAGTTGACCACGAGTTTAACATTTGCTTTACAAATGGAGAATGCATGCCATATGATACAATAGCTTTTTAAATCTCCTCAAATCTAACATTTCCACTGGAGTCTAGTTAGCTTGTACACACCCTTGAGCATTTGACAGTTCCTGTAAGGTTACTGGATAGATTAATGTTTGCTGTCTGAGGCTGTTTTTCTGTAACCATATAATTCAATCCTGAGATTGGTTCACCTTTAAATTCTTCTGTCTGGGTCTGAATTTCTCTATAATTCATTTTGACAGGTTTTTCTAAAGCTTTTATCTTGGCACTCAAATTGACCAACCTTTTTAATGCTAAAATAAACATGATCAAACAAATAATATTTATAATTGATGTTATGTAGATCCCATCAGCATTAATTATCCTATCATTTAATTATTCCATTTTCAGACTACCTAATGTGTTATTAGAGACCAAATTCCTTCCATTGTAAAAATGTTTCCCATTTTTTAATGTGGGAAAAAATTCTCTTTTAACTAATTTCTCCCTTTAAGATATCTTAATTGACTCACTAAGTCTGTTGACTGTGTAGTACAGTAGAAGTCCGAGGGAATTTCAAAACAGCTACCTAGGGATTTCAAAGCAGTCTGAGGTGGGAATCCAGAGAGAGCCTACCACCCACCAGGAGAGAAAAAGCTAAAGAGATTCCAGCCCACATGGGGTAGAGCTCTGGCCACATGCAGCTCAGGACTGAGCTGAGGGCCTGTAAGGCCACAAGTGGCTTTTTAATGAATTCTTGCCACAAACCATTGGGCACCAATTGTAGATGAAATGCTAAATGGTCTTATTAATAAAAACCCAGAACCAAATATTGGGGTGAAAACCTGAGAGATCAAAAAAGCAGAAAGAAGCCAGCCACGTTCTCACCACTTGGAGATGCTCACCCAAAGAGACCTACTTCCTTATCCATGCCTATATATGCCTTTCTGTTCTGCCATCTCACACCTTGTTAGCTCCTTAGCATTTTGATGGACTTTTTCACCTGTCATGTGATTTAGGCTTTATAATACTCTATGATGTAGGTAAATTAGAGCTTAAGTCACAGATTTCAGTGAAAGCAACTCTAGACTACACTATTGGTAAGTTACAAAGCTGGGTCTAGATGCTCTATCATGTGTCACACACTTTCCCCTTTTCACTTAGGATTACATAGTCTGGAATTGTGTGTATAAGATGAATTTGCAACTACAGGAGGATGATAATGGGGAGAAGAAATCAAAATAAAGGTCATTGGCTTTTTCAGTGACATGAGGAAGAATAAGCTTTTAAATAATTCCCTGTCTGCTTAAGAAGTGTGTCAAAAATTATACTATATAAAACAAAAATAAATTCAAAGGCTATCATAGTACTCTTGCGTTTTTCAGGGTATTTTTAAAGATTTTTTATTTTACTGATGTATATGTATGAATGTTTGCATGGCCTATATGTCTGTGCACCATGTGCTTGCCTGGTGCTCATGTAAGTCAGAAGAGGGCTTCCCCTGGAACTGGAGTGTAAACTGAAGGTGTAAACCAGTGTGTTGGTGCTAGGAATCAAACCAGGGCCCTCTACAAGAGCAAGTGTTCTTAATCAAGCCATCTCTCCAGCCCAACTCTTGGGTCATAAAGGATAGAAATCTCAAGCATACTTAGAGATCTCCTTTGAATAGAACACGAAGAACTACTTTGCCTAAGAAATTAATAGAAATTCGAGGAAACTGTAGGAAACCTGGGAGGGAGGAAAAGTAAATCACAGAATGGAAAACTAGTAGCTAGAACTGAGTTAACATGCCCATCAACGAGTTCTGCTTGTGGGATATAGATGACTTTGCATTCTTTCTGTTAGAGGGGTACATTACCCACAGTGTTTAGCTTGGCTCCCAGGTGCACCTCCTGGGAGATTCCAGATCCTGTCAAGTTGATGATGAAGCCTCACCATCACAGCTTCCTAATTTCCATTGTTCCCAGGCTGCCTACCAATCCAAAGCCACATGCTCTGCCCCTTGGTTTTGTTCTTTATATCACCCAGGATTTTCTCACAGGCAAAAATGTAGAAAGACCTGCTCAATGGACTTGCTTAGTAAAGAAAACCAAACTATTTGGAATAGTAAGAAATCTAGGTGCAGAATAACTGTCTTCCTAATCTGCCTCCTTGGAGTTGAAAGTTTTCTTGTGTCCTACCCAGTCTGCAGCCTCTCAGACCCAAATAAACACATACAGACTTATATTATTTTTAAATTATGGCAATGGCAGGCTTCTCGCTAGCTAGTTTTTACATCTTAAATTAACCAATTTCTATAAATCTATACTTTGCTTCGTGGCTTGTGACTCACCAGTACCTTTACATCTTGCTCCTCCTGGCGGTGGCTAGCAGCATCCCCTCTGCTCTGCTCTTTCTCGTTTTTCCCTCTCTAGTTAGAATGTCCCACCTAACTTTATTCTGCCTCACCATTGGCCAAACAGCTTTATTTATCAACCAATCAGAGCAACACATATTCACAGCATACACAATGACATTCCATAGGAAATGTTAAAAAGGAAGGTTTTAACGTTAACAGCATACACAATGACATTCCATAGGAAATGTTAAAAAGGAAGGTTTTAACGTTAACATAGTAAAATTACATACAACAAAACAGTTATCAAGCAAGAATCACAGTTATAATATCCAGTCCACTTATGCTAAATCCACCACATACCACACTGTGCAGCTTGGAGACACTTCTGTGTACTGTGGTGGGAATCTGCAGCCATGCTGCTTAGCTCATGGCAGCTGGTGGCCAGCTCCATCTCACAGGGAGCTGTCAGGAGACGAGTTTGCGCTGCTGCTGGCATAAGACTGTGAGACTAGGAAGTCCAGTGTGGCCCTGTTTCTTCTGTGGCTTCTGTGCATTTAGAATCTTTAAAATTTCTTAGGTCTATATGGCTCAATGGCCAATGGTGAGCACCACCTCCTGACTTGTTAGATTCCCTTTAGTTGGCCTCTTATGGTCGGTCACCAGAGGGCTTAGCAGTCCAGGCATCACATTCCTACAGTATCTCCTTCAAATACAGAACTGGTATTTTCTTATTTGTATCTTTCTTCAGTCAAGGAAAGGGTTTGTGAGAAGTCTCCCAGGAGGATTCTTCCACAGAACTCATTACATCATCATGTCTGCATACACTAGAAGCAGCAGAGGAGGAGGTGGTTCTCTTACTCAAAAGTTGAGGGAGGAGATTGCAAGTTCAGGACCAGCCAAGGTTACACAGAGAGTTCTACTACAAACTAGCCTAGGCTATGTAGTATGGCCTTGCTAAACGAACAAAAACACTGTAAAAAAATGAAAACACACAAATTCTGAGGCATATGAATAAGATAGATGGATCACAAACAAAATTAAGATGAGGTTCACCAAGATAAAAAGAAAAAAATGGCTGTGAGGTGGGTAGCCCTGCTGCAGCTGCAACTTATAGCAAATACTTAGGTCTGCTTCAGTCATATTTGGCCTTGACTGTGTGCAAAGACTTCTAATAAAACATATTTTGTTACAGCCAGGTATAGTGGCACATGCTTTCAATCCCAACACTCTGGAAGCAGAGACAGGGTAATCTCTATAAGTTTGAGGCCATCCTGGTCTATCTAAAGAGTTCCAGGACAGCCAGGGCTACATAGAAAGATCCTGTCTCAAAATTAAAAAGTAAGTAAATATATAGTATTTGTTGTAACTACCACGGGGATCATTTAAACTTTAGATGTTTGGGTGAATATAGATATCATTTGCTTTTTCTCTCAATTTTCTATATGTTTTACCTTTTTATTACTTAATATAGACAAAAATCCTTGAGTCTTAAAAAACGTAGTTTTACCCTTCTAGTTGTCAAAATTTGTTTGTTTGTTTGTTTGTTTGTTTGTTTGAGACAGAGTTTCTCTGTATAGTCCTGACTGTCCTGGAACTTGATCTGTAGACCAGACTGACCTCAAACTCACAGAGATCTGCCTGCCTCTGCCTCTCAAGTGCTGGGATTAAAGGCATGTGCCACCCTACCCCACCCCCATCCTCACATAATGTTTAATGATAAAAACTTAAAGTTTTCTAACAGTAATTCCAAAATAGGTTTAATGTCTTACTTTACATCTGTTTATATAGTCCTTGTTCATTCATTCAACTATTCATTTAGGTTGTGTTTCATTATGTTATAATGGAAGGCATGGATTAGTAAGAAAAAGCCCAAACAAAAAGAGAATTTATATAAGCTCAAAACTAAGGCAACCTTTCTACTTTAGAACATCATTAAAGACGAAGCCATGGAAGAGAATGAGGCTGACATGGATGTGCCTCACCTTTGTGTTTGATGCCAAGATTCTCCATTTCCCTGTATGGTGTTCTGCACGGCTTATATTTTACATTGAGTCTTACCCGAGCAAAGAAAGACAGACAGTGAAAACTGGGAGGAAAGGGAGAGAGAACAGAAGTTCAAAAGATTAAATTGCAGGGGGAGGTTATCTTGATAGGAGATTGGAATTTGAGGACAAATATAATGGAGCAGAAGCAGCTGTTGTGTGTTAACCACTGAGTGGGGGAGGGGAGGAGGGAGTGAGGGCAGCCATGGAGATGGGGTCCTTCACAGTGCTCTGTGAAGAAAGTAAGTGACTAAGTTGAGTTACTTTGAGACTTATGTTTGGCCTATGCACTACTTTATGTGTTCTTTACCACGATGCTGTCCTGTGGGTTATTACTGCATAGGAGCCACAACTCTATTTTTAGATTGCCAATGACAGATGTTAGTCATACTAGTCAGTCATAAATTTTGGCTCAGTTCTAGGTTGATAAGTCCTAGGATATGATCTTGGACTTTATAAGGCTGTAGTGCCGACCCTGATAGTCTCTTCTCTGGTGCACACATACACACACACACACACACACACACACACACACGATCATGTGACAGGAAAGAGGGCTCTTGTACATTTCATATGATCCAGATAGCCTCAGAAGAGAGGCACTCTCATGTCTAGCATCCGCATCAAACCCTAGCAAAATAATACTGATCGCGTCATACTTGAGGCAGGAGAAGAGCAGGTGGCATTCAGACGAGGACACTGGTACTATGTTTGAATGGACGTCTCAAGAATATCCCAGATCTCAGGTATAGGTGACATTGTCAACAAGTCTTCAAGCTGTGTTACTTACACTGTCATCACCGTATGGGGTAGAATTTTAACAAACTGAGACCTCTAATCCTCCTTTTAAATGTTTTCCCAAGGATAGCACTAAAGGTAGCTTTGGAATGAAAGTTAGTATGTGTACAACAAAAACTAAAAAGAGCTGAGGGCTAGAGCTATAATGCAAAGTTACAATGATTAAGGCAAATATTCATGGCTGGAGAAAAGATGAGCAGACATTTAAATGTCCTTTGTAGGCCCCACAAGAAGAGGAAATACACACTGGAAGATAAACCTGTGTTTTGTTTGTTATTGAGACACACTCAAAAGAATTGCCATTACATCCAGACAGTACAATTAAAAGACATTAGAAACAGATTGTAGAGTTTACTAGCTAGGGAAGTTGTACACCCACTTCACACACTATGGACTATAATTCAGATGTCAAGGATCTGTTAAAGACTACTTGCTGATTTCTATACAGAGGCTTTTATCTCCAGTGATAAGAATCATTGTAGCAGGGGAATGTCTGAACTTAAGAAGATAGCGAATGGGGATAGAACCCTAGATTCTTTTTACACAAGTGTTGCTTAGTGTTCATGAGCTCTGGTTACATAAGTGCGGGTCAATGGGATGATATACATAACTGTAGATGATCAAAGGGGGCTCAGAAATGCTGTAGGCTCTGACTATGAGGTTTTCTTAGACTGTGCAGGAAGATACATCCTTTGGTAGAGAAATACAGTGAGGATATATCGTAAGTAAACGAGAAATTGGGTTTTTTTTTGTTTTTTTTTTTTTTGTTTTGTTTTTTGGTTTTTCGAGACAGGGTTTCTCTGTGTAGCTTTGCACCTGTCCTGGAGCTCACTTGGTAGCCCAGGCTGGCCTCCAACTCACAGAGATCCGCCTGGCTCTGCCTTCGGAGTGCTGGGAGTGCGTGCGTAGACATTGGTTTTTGTAGTCATGAGATTGAACTATTGTTGCCAGTTCCTCCCTGGTATGTAACTATTCACTATAGTTGTGGCCTTTGCTACTGACTTCTGTAATGCCTCCCTGTTGTTAGTTTTTGTTTGTTTGTTTTGTTTTTTACTCTTTTTACTCATTACTCTGTGTCTTTTGAGGAGGGGGGCTGCCACCCAGCTCCCAAATAAATCACATGGTTTATTCTTTCTTATGAATGCCTAGCCTTAGCTTGGCTTATTTTTAGTGAGATTTTCTCAACTTAAATTGTCCCACCTACCTTTTGCCTCTTATCTTTCTGTATGTCTGTATACCTTTTTTTACTTCTTACTCCATGACTTGCTGTGTAGCTGGGTGGCTGACCCCTAATGTTCTCTTCTCCTTTCACTCCTCAATCTTCTCTTCTTTTTCTCCTTCTATTTATTCTCTCTGCCTGCCAGCCCCACCTATCCTTTCTCCTGCCTTGCTATTGGCCATTTGGCTCTTTATTAGACCAGTCAGGTGTCCCAGACAGGCAAAGTAATACAGCTTCACAGAGTTAAACAAATGCAATATTAAAGAATGCAATATATCTTTGCATCATTAAACAAATATTCCACAGCATAAACAAACGTAACACATCTTCAACTAATATTCTACAACATCTCCCTGATGCATCAATGTTGGGCTTGACCAAAACCTTAAAATATTTGACCAAAAGAATTGGGAAGTAAGTGACAGAGTGTCTAATCTATGATACCACCTCAGCAAGACACTCTGTCTTCTTCAACTTCTGCCCCCACGGTGAGGCTATATGGCCTGAGTAGCTGCTGTTCTGGGTAGAGAACTAGAAATACATGAAGTTAGACTTCAATCCAACTTGTTAGACTGGATCTCAAAGCTGCAACCTGCATTTGAGTCAAATACAAATTAGTTCTAGCAAATTAAGTCACAATCGCAAGAGAAAGAAACAAATGCCTGTTTTCTTAAGATACTGAATTTTATGGTGTTTTTAATGCTACTCTTGTAGTAGCTGACTAACAGAGTAACATTTGTACCCCTCTGACCAAATTTTCTGAAGTTGGTGGTGTATCTAACAACTCATAACATTGTAGAATAGAAGAATTTTAGTAATGGCAAAAATTAATCAATTTATTGGAATTTGTGGAAAGAGATATGAAAGCATGCATAAATCTTCAAATCCAGAATCCTAACCTAATCTGAGAGTCAAGAAGTGTTTCTCTGGGGATGTGACATCAAAGCTGACACCCAGCCCTTGACTAACAAGTTAGGAGATATGTCGGCATCCAAGGGAAAGGAGCAGGGTTCAAACTGCCATTGACCCAAGCAGATGATTGAGTACAGATTTGTATCTGGAAAGAGAAGGAGCATCAAGTGAGTGTCAGAACTGTGGTGGGCTAAACTAGGTCTCCTAAGATTCACATGTGGAAGCACCAGCCCCTAGTACCTTGAAATGTGAAGTGTAGTCCTGTCTGTTAACACTGCAGGAGAAAATGGGCTCGATGCTGAAAGGACTTCTTCTCATACTCAGAGATAGAATACATGATCTTGGAATTTCTGTGGGGAAACTAAGTGACTGAGGTAGAACTTCTTAAGTTAAACTTTCAGTGACAACCACAGACTAGAAACCTATATACAGGCACAGGGAGGGGCTGGAAGAGAAAGCTTGTTCATGGAGAATGGTGGTTCTCAACTTGTGGGTCAAAACCCTTGGAGGGTTGAATGACCCTTTCACAGGGGTTGCATATCAGCTATCCTGCATATCAGATGTTTACATTACAATTCATAACTGTAGCAAAATTACAGTGATGAAGTAGCAACAAAATAATTTTGTGGTTGGGGGTTACCACAACATGAGGAACTGTATTAAAGGGTCATGCATTAGTAAAGTTGAGAACCTGATGTAGACCTTGGTACACAGTGGAAAATGGCCCACCCCAAGAATCTGTAGTCACAGACATGTCCCTCTTCTAAGCTCAGTGTGAAGGCTGCATGGCATTAACAAATACCATGTTCAGATGTTTCAGGGTGAGAACAAATCAGACTGAGATAAAACCTCATCCCAGGCCACATGTAATGTTTGCAGATGATACCTCGAAAAGTGAACACCCCACTCAAAATTATAAACAGGTATGGAAGCAGTTTACCTTGAAAGACTTATAAAAGAGAAGAACAGACTGTGAACCAAAGAATTTCAGATTATACAACTATCAGAGATCTATCATGTGATGTCTGGGTCTAAAATGTTTGAAACTAAAATAGAAAAATTTTCAAAAATCATTAAAAGTGAGATGCAGAGCTAGCCCCAATGGCATGAGCTCAGGAGAAGTGGCCCCACCCCTCACAAGGCAGATCAGGAGAGCTGACCCTGGTGGCCTGGGCATGGGAGAACTGGCAGGCTGACCAACTCAGCTGCCATGCAGTCTCAGATCCAGGGCTTTGAGTTGGCCTACTCCAACATCTACCCCACCTATGAGGGGGTGGAGTGTGTGAAGGGGCTGATCCTACAGAACCAAAGCTGCAGGATCTCCATGACATAGGACAATAGCAGGATATCAAAGAGGAGTCTCGATGAGAGTCCAGTACTGATGGTGTAACAGAAGTTAGAGGTCTTGACTCCTTACAATGAACATTTGCAACTAAAGCTGTTTGGACAAAAGGACTTACTGTGTGACACTGTAATACACTGCAACTTCCATGGCAAGATTTATTTTTTTTTTTACTTTTTACTTTTAATTTTTTAATTTTTTTGGGGGGGAGAGGTTATAAGGGTGGAGGGCAAACATGGAAGGATTGGGAAATGAGTGGGACTGGGGTACAAGATGTGAAATTCATGAAGAATCAATTAAAAATTATGAAAAAAGTGAGATGCAGATACTTGTGAAAAGAATCACTTAGAATGAGAACAATAAATTATAATCCTGAAATTTAAATATAGTCAATGATTTTCAAAGGCATATTAATAAAGTTTAGAAAGGAATTGTCAACCAAACAATATAGCTGAGGTTATAAAGACACATATCACGTGATATATATTATATATAATCAGATATGACTTCTTTATGAATTTATACACAGAAATAGAAATATATACATGTATGTATATATATTTGTGTGTGTACATAAAGTATAAAAATAAAATAGTTCCCTAAAATAGGAATTTAATTAGGATTCAACAGAGGAAATGAGAAATATTACTTATTAAAACAGATTATTTTCAAAGGAATGATAATGAAATTGACAACAGATATTACTACTATGACTACTACTACATTATTATCATTGCAGTACTGGAGATTGAACATAAGGACTGTGTATCTCAAATAAGCATTCTACCATTGAGCTATATCCCTAATGAAAGCAGACTTCTTAGAAGCAACATAACAGATAAAATAACATAAAGTATCATTTGCAAGACTTTCAGAGAAAATGGTCATCAATCAACAGTTTTATAGCTATATGTATTCCATTTCCTATGCCTACATCATCCAACAATTATGTCAATTACAAATTTTTCTTTCCGGATAAATAATGAGAAACTTGGTCTCACAGAATATTGTAGACTACCTGAATCAAAATATTAACAGAAAGAAACTGTATCCTGCCAAAAATTATATATGATGTATAACTGGTGATTAGTAACTGTGGAGGACCCAGCCACAGCTGGCGCATCTATATCACAACCCTCCCACAATGCTCAGGGCCCATCACAGAAGAAAGGGCAGAAAGATGTGAAATAGTGTCTTCTAGACATACAGCACATTATATTCATGAACTCACAACACCTCTGGTTGCCTGCACAAGACCTGCACAGGATTAAGGCAATCAGTACTCCCGTGTGGATAGGAGAAGAGTTCATGAGATCCTACCCATAATTGAGCAAGTGATAGCTGCTGACAAAGTATTACTGAGTGTGATGGTTTGAATAAGAATGGCCACCATAGGCTTATAGATTCAAATGCTTGATCACCAAGGAGTGGCACTATTTGAAATGATGAGGAGGTGTGGTCTTATTGGAGGAAGTGTGTCACTGAGGGTGGGCTTTGAGGTTTCAGAAGCCCATGCCAAATCCAGGGTCTCTGTCTTCCTTCTATCTTCAGATCTAGATGTAGAACTCTGGGCTACCATGTCTGCCTTCATACCCCCATGCTCCTTGCCATGAGGATAATGGTCTAAACCTTTGAAACTGTAAGCAAGTCCAGTTAAATGCTTTCTTTTATAAGAGTTGCCATGGTCATGGTGTCTCTTCACAACAGTAGAACACTGAATAAGACACTGAGGAAAACTGTGCCCTTTGTGGTTCTTAGTCTGGTTAATAAAAGAATTTAGAAACAGACTCAAAAGGAAGCTCAAGGATAATTTTATTAGAGTTTACAGGAAAAACACCAGCACAAGCAAGCTATAAATCTCAGCAACTGCCGGGAGACCTAAAGAAAAGAGAATGCCATGGTGTTTGCAATAAATGTTAGACAAGCAACCACTGATAAAAGGAGAGGAAGACATCAGAGAAAAAGTGAAAAAGCCCAGAGTGACCAGGAGAGCATTCTTAGCCTTTGGCCAGTACCCAAAAAAGTAATAAGTAAAGTGAAATTTACATGTTTCTTAGTCCTAACTCATAAATTAGCCAGGCCAGTGCCATAGGGCTCTGCAAGCCTCTGCACTAAAGGCTTCTGAGAAGAAAAAGTACATTATCTCATTAAGGTGATAATAATCCTTTTCATCTCATTTTGGGTAGCCTAACGTCCTTTCTATTGCTGTTTTGAGACATGACTGAGGCAGTTTATGGAATAAAGAGTTTATTTGCAGCTTATACTTTCAGAGGGTTAGAGTCCATGATAGTCATGGCAGGGGAGCATTGATAACAGGCAGTCATGACACTGGAGCAGTAGCTGAGAGCTCAGGTCTTTAGACAACAACCACAAGGAAGAGAGAACATGAGAGACACTGGAAATGGTGTGGGGGTTTGAACCTCAAAGCCCACTCCCAGTTACACACTTCTCCAATTAGGCCATACCTACTAACCCTGCCCAAACAGTTTACCAACTGGTGACTGACTATGTATTCAAATATATGACACTATAAGGGCCATTCTCATTCAAATCACCACACTTAGAAGCCTGGGTCTCCTCCCAGGGCTAGAGTTGAAACTTAGAACAAAGCCCAGATACATTCACCTTTTCATATGGTAATCTGTTAATTCCAAAGAACAGCAAAGCTGATGTACTACTGAGGCTACTGTAACAGGAGAGAGTCAATTTTCTTCAGCAGTGTGGCCCTGGGTAGTCAGCCATGCTCCAGTGGGTGGCCCTACACCCATGCAGATGGACAACGCTAAATAGACTCAGTGGGCTCTAGAAAAGAAGACAGGAGGTTGAGAGGAGGCTTGTGTGCACATAGGTATTCGTGTGTGTGTGTGTGTGTGTGTGTGTGTGTGTGTGTGTGTGTGGTGTGTTCTAGGTAGAATTGGAGGGGCTAGGGAGAATTGGATATGATTTAAATGTGTTGTATTCATACATGAAATTATCAATGAATATATAATATAAACAAATAATGGTGGAGAACAGTAAGTATTTTGAATCTCCGGTAGTGGGTTTCTCCACTGATGCAGTAAGCCAAATCAAGCCAAATTAAAAGGTAAAGGACCAGGTTTAATCTGAGCAAAGTATTCCTGGGTGATCTTGGGAGAAAGGAGGAGGAGAAATCATGTGGCAGATCTATGGACTAGAGCTTAAATACCCTGTAGGTGAGGTTTTAAGCAGCTCTGGGGGAGGAATTGCATGGTGGACTTTCTGAGGGGTAGGGTTTGGAGAGGGAGAAGGGGGGCTGTTTTAGAGCTTCCAACAGAACAAACCCTGCCCCTCAGAAAGCCCACTAAGAGGCAGCTCCTCCCCTGGAGCTGCTCAAGACCAGGTCTACAGGGTTTTTAAGCTCCAGCCCATAGACCTGCCTTGTGATTTTTCCTCCTCTCTTACCCTGAGATCACCCAGGAGTGCTTTGTTCATTACACCTGGACTTTTAATTTGGCTTGATCTGGCTTATTGTGTCAGCAGAGAAACCCACAACTGGGGATTCAAAAATATTTATCAGAGAGCAATAGTGGACAATACCCAACATCAACCTCTGACCTCCATTTGCACAACCCCACAGGTCCAAATACAAAATAGAATGGGTCTGGGGATATAGTTTAGTGAGTAAAATGTTTGCTAGACAAGCATGAATTCTAGCACCCAGCAGTTTAAGGTTTGGTTCCACAGTCAGAAGATGCTGGAGAAATACGGTAAAGACAGGTCCAGACAGAAGAAAACCTCTAAACAAGTTACAGTGTTTTTAAAAAAGTGCATAGGCTTAAAAAAGAAAAGAAAATGAGTATAGACAGTCATAGAAAATAAATAGTTTATAAATAATAAAGTAAGGTCTTTAAAAAGAGAGTAAAGTAATATAAAGGGAAAAGGACACATAAAAATGGGAAATTCACAGGGAGTCTGGATCCTGTATGGTATTGCATTGACTTTTAAGTTTTTAATGCTGATGAGTGAATGACAGCTTCGGGGAGACATGGGATTGTAAAAAGGACAGCTGAGTTAAATCAGCCTAGATACTTTAGGGATATCTTAACTTTAAACTGGAAGTCAGAAAATGTATTGAGTTGGGGAAGAGGTTATGCTTTTGTTTCCACAGGAAATGAAAGGCTGTGGATTCCTTCCAGGTTAATAGAGATCAGGGGAGACCTTGGCTACAGACATAAAGAAATAAACCAAGAAAAACAACAAGACAGGTAATGTATATGCTGATCCCTTGACATGGGAACAGTTCTGAGACTGGACAGTAAATGTTACAACTAGTTTTCCCAGGACTTGACCATTATCTCAATTTTCTCAAGATCCCCTAAAGATGCTATTGCTACCACACAATTGGAAGCAGTCTAGAGAATACAATTCCCACAATCACAACAGGTGGAGGAGGTGGGTTTTGATCATTTTGGTGGGTTATGGATGTCTGTTATCATTTAGTGGTGATGTAGGAATATAGGATAAAAACACAACTACTAACCTCAAATATTTTACATTGGTATGGATTTTGGTATACTGATACAAATTTGAAGTTATTTTTGTTATACTATATGTATATTTTTACTCTTGTTTGGGGTATTGTGCTTATGCAGCTCACTTAAAAACGTAATATATAATTAAGAAATATGGGTTAGTAGTCATCTATAAGAATCAAACTTGTAGTTATGTTAGGTATGTTTTCAAGATTAAACATATATTTTAGGTAGATAGATGATCTTCAAATGCTTCAGAGATCTGCAGAATATGACATTTAGGATGTTTAATAACCTAAGGCTCTTCATGACAGTGAGATATATCTACTCCTGGCATAACCAATCTACTTAATAAAAGGATGATGGGCATCAAAGAACCTCCATATGGAGTTTACTTTCAATGGCAAAGCTAACCATTTGGGCAAGAAACTGCCCTATCTTGACTGCTGACAGTATGCTGTACAAACTTAACAAGCAAAACACAAAAGAAAGTGACTGCTGAACTTTGCTAAAACAAGGCAGGACAGTCCTTTAAAATTCCTGCTTCATAGAAAAGTCTACTAGATATTCTAGGCTTGTAGGTTGACCTCAATATTACAGAAGAACCTTGGGTGACTGTTCAGGCAGCCAGATGTCACTGTCTTTTCTATAGTTTTGGAAGTTGCTTGCTCTACTTTTTCTGTTTATTCAGGTAATAACCTTCTGGGGTCTTTGATGGAGTTGAAGACTAGATAATTATAATTACAGTTTTCCTTAGTTATGATAGATTGTAAATTAAGTACAGAGCTTTGGACTCATCAAGATAGATAATAGAGTAATTTCTCCAAATTTGCCAAACACAAATGGACTGGATATTGTAGATGTAATTCTTACTTGATAATTGTTCTTATTGTATATAATTTTACTATGTTAAAGTTAAAACCCTTTTTATTTAGACAGAAAGGGGGACATATTGTGGACTATTACTTAAAATATGTAAAGATATGTTACATTGGTTTATGCTACATTTGTTTAATTCTGTAAAGATATGTTGCTGTTTTACCTTGCCTGCCTAAAGTACCTGGTTGGTCTTATAAAAACCTAGGTCTAATAAAAAGCTAGGCAGTAAAGGGATAGGTGGGGCTGGCAGGCAGAGAGCATAAGTAGCATGAAAAGAGAAAAGAGAGAAGAGTAGTGAAGAGGAGAAAGAGAGGGATGCCCGGGGACAGCCAGTCAGACACAGAGTCAGATATACAGAAGGCAAGAAAGGTAAAAAACCCAGATGCAAAATGTAGATGAAGAGAAACAGGTTAATATAAGTTGTAAGAGCTAGCAAGAAATGAATATAATAAGATAAGGCTGAGCATTCATAACTAATAATAAGTCTCTGTGTCATGATTTGGGAGCTGGTTGGTGGCCCAAGAGAAAGCCTGCTACATGGGCCAGCAGTTCATCAGTATTCAGGAAAATAAGTTGTTTTTACTGTGTGCCCAGATTTTGTTTAGATTTTGATTATTTCAAAACAAAACAAAAAAAACCAACAGCAACCAATAGCCAAAAAAAAAGTTTTTAAATGAATGGTGTAGATTAAGTAGTGAGTGAAGATAAACATGCAACTCTCAAAATTTAGAATGAGAAGAAATAAGAAAATTCATGAAGTCAATAATCAAGGAACACTGAGGGCTGGACTCTCAGAAATAAAAGAAGGCAAAGTTAAAATGTCAAACAACAATATAAATGAAGTTGAAGAAAGAAAACAGACACACACACACACACACACACACAAACAAACACACACACACACACACACACACACACACACACACACACGAAAGAAGCTACATTCTTACCTTTGCTCACTGCAGGCAGGTGGCATGGGTGTACTCTTATTTAGCCAAGGGATGCTACTACAGAGAACAAAACCTAGTCAATACTGAGCCTTTTGAAATGCAAACCTCCAGATCTTAAAACATGACCGTGACTGGAAGATTTGAGGAGAACAGACCAAAATACCATTTTATCTCCCCATATTACACAAAGACCCACCAGCTCAAAGGGCAGCAGAAATGATTGGAAGGAAAGCACAGGGTTCTGGATGTTTGTGGTGTCCCTGTTGAAGTGCCCGACCTTCCTGCACCCAGCTGGGTGAGAGGCTGTAAGAGCAGAGAGCTCTGTGGTCTTGTAACTTGGCCAGGAGGCTAGCAGCCTGATTCTCCTGTGTGCAAATCACAGAGATAGCTGTGTGGAGTGTTTGGGTAGCTGTTCTGTAAGAGTCTCTGTGTTTGCATGATTTCTGCAGGCCCAAACAGCTGGAAAGGCCTCACACTGAACACACCAAAGTTAAGGGTGGAGTAACAGTAAGTTTAGAAGAAAGAATGAATAAGGGACCAGATTGGATAACGACGGCTCAAATACCTACATACATCGATGCTTGGGTATGAAATGAATATCATCCTAAGTTTTTGTTTCTTTGCAAGCTATCCTGAGCATAGTTTTGAAAGTTTCTTAAGGGTTTTTTTTTGTAAATTTGGATGAATGGATAGATGGATGGATGGATGGATGGATGGATGGATGGATGGATGGATGGATACATGAGTTAGTAAAAAATAAAATGGGAGCCTAATTTAAAAACCCCCTGTTAAGGATTTCCCTGTGGAAACTACCTAAAGCCAGTCAAGCTCCCCACAGGCACTATGCCCACCAGTTTCCAGATCGTCTACTGAGACCAGACAACAGGAGCTCATGCCCTTTCCATCTGCAGCTGAAGTGGGCCCATGGTCACGAGTAAGCAACAGCTTTGCAAAACAGTGTATTAGGAAAAGACAGCATTGGGTGCTGCAGAATAAGAGAATTGTTTAAAAAGCAAAATGACTTCCAAGCAAGTTTGCTTGTTTACTGAAGAAAAATAAAGAGCAGTTGAGTTCCTTTATACCCTGTGTAGAATCTCCTTTTTATCTTGTTCTTTATGGGCTTTATACTTAGGGAGATGTTAATGGGAAGAAATTTGTGATTCCAAAGAAGTCTACAAATGTACACTCATATAGCATAACCGAGGCACAGTCTTATGCAGATTTTTTTTTGCTCTGTTTTAGTCTTCAGTTCTTAGAGGAAAATGTCGGTGCAGTGATGTGTCACAGCTGCTATTAGAGAAGTCCAAGGCAAAAAGCAAGGCAGTCCTTGGCAGTCCCCACATGCAGCGCGATTATATTGTAATACTGTTTGATGCAATCATATGTTTGATCAGTTTCAAGAGATGAATATCACCTCACTTCAAACAATATGGTACAGTCTCATTGTATGGAATTATGGCTGCTGTCAATCAGCATATGGCATAACCCTTAAAGTGCCAGCTTTGGGGAATGTCATAAAAATGATTGCAACACTTGCATTAATTAGTAAGTTTTTGCACTAAAATGAAGCAAAACCTGTTAAGACAATTTATGTGCTGTATCTCTTGCTTGTTTTTGCTATCACAGAAATGTGTATGTCACCCATATGTGTACACACGCACCTGATTAGCCTAATGGTTGTTAGACCAGCCATTCTTATAAATATGGGATGCCTGTGAGCCCCTTGGTATGAATGAAGACATGTTTTGTACTTTATTTAATGATCCCTCAGAATACACCAGCTAAAATAAGAAGTCAGTGGAAAGTAGGGTAAGCATTCAATGACCAACAGATTTTTTTTATCTTGATATAACAAAGTCAAAATTTAAGCTCATCAAATAATAAATAAATGATAGGTGGATTTGTTTAGATGGGATACAGAATCATAATTTTTGGAATATTATTAATTTCACTTTTCCAAATTTAGTAGACTTAGCATTTTGAATGAATAAGAATTATTCTCATTTTTTCCCACATTAAGCAGGGACAATTTGTTTCTTCTTATTTGAAGTTACAATTTTTGTCTAAAATTAGTCATTCTTTGCTCTTCCTTCATAGGACAGTAGTAGCTGCCTCCACTGTGTGCTTCATTGGAGGGACACTCCCACCTTGATATGACACATGGCAATGTGATCCAAGACTTCCCATATTCCCTTGCTCAAGATGGCCAATGGCCCCAGATTCACCTGTGTTTGTCGAAAGCATTATATATCATTGTATTATTGTGAGTTCTATTTTTTTTCCAAAGAATTCCTCTCCAATAGCATTTTTTTTAAAAATTCTCCTACCCACATTTTGGGTTTCCTTTGTTCCTTTTATCAATTTAAAAGTTACTTCTGTGATAGACAGACATTGAATATGGTTATCAATGCCCCCACCTTCTCATATCTGTGGCCTTGTGTAATTTACTCCACTTGAATGCAGACAGGGTCTTGTGACTTGCTTCTGAAGCCTAGAATATGGACAGGGTTATTAAATCAGCTCCATGGTTAAGTCATACAAGACTGGCTTCTGTCTTGCTTGCAGAGTCACTCACAATTTCTGTGTTATCCCCTTGTGGCCAGCAAGGAAATGAGATTTATTCCAATAGTCTGTGATGAACCTAATCCTACCAACCAGGATTATATGAGCCTGGATGGGGATTCTGCCTTAGTGAAACATTTATTATTTATTGGTGGTCTAGGAACTTGAAGCCAGCCCTTTCATACGGAGGCAAGGAAAGCACTCTGTTCCAGGCTGGCAGATGACCTTGGTGTAATGTGCCAACAGCTAACATCTGGGCTTCACTTTCCAAAGAGACATGAAGTAGGACATCCTGCTAAACTGTACCCAGTTCTAAAAACCACAGATACTGCGAGGTAATGCTTGGGTTTTATTCTGAGCTCCTGAAGTCTGGGTTTATTTGTTACACAGTGATAGACAGCTGAAGCAACCAACTCCTACTGAACCCACACAATAGGTCCTCACAGAGCCTATGTGGTGCTTGGTAGAATGACGTAGTTGGAAACAAGTGTCTTTATACTTTTGCTTTTGTGATCTTCAGCCAATAGAAAGTTTCAGTACAATGGCAGGTTTAGGAGAAGGGCTGATCTGGAAAGGCTCTGTGAGCTTCCCACAAAGATCCTACTGTCTTTCATGGGCAAGAGATGTTGACCTGCACTACTCTTCTGATTAGGATTCTAAAACTTTAAGGTCTGTATTTTTAAAATTTTCTGATACTGATTTGGTTCCATCGAGATACTGGGACTACGGAAATATGAAATGGCTTTTTTTTTTCATGTTGCCAGTGTTATATTCAAAGATACAGCTGTGTTATTTTCTGCATCATCATCAGATCAACAGTTTATTGAATTTAGGGTTTATGGGAGAATTAATAATCTAACTACTGCCTTCAAAAGAAACTAAGACATGGGTTTTATTCTTCTTGTGGCGCCCTGAAGGATGTGTACTAGAAGAGGGCCACAGAGCCTGTATTGTAGTCTGTATGTAGTTAGTTATTGTTTACTCAGCCGTCTGTTACCACTAATAAGCAAACTTTTTTTTTATTCTGAGAGTCATTATAACTATTTGATCTCTCCCACATGTATTTAGGCTAATATTATGGTTATTATGGTCTCCCCGCCCCCACCTTGGATTCAAATCTCCTGTTGGTATAAAGGGACAGCCTACTTGGGTAGAAGAGGAGAGTCAGTTAGGTCACAGACATGTTCTATTAGGGGGTTTGGGGGGGCGTTGCCCAGGTGCGACTTATCAAGAATTTCTTTACTTAAAGGTTCTTCAGTAATGGAGGGTTTGAAACAGTAATAAAAATGCGAGACAGTTTCCCTATTAGATTAACAACATTTAAATGAATTTTAATTAATTTTAAATAAATTATATCTAGTCTAGGTTATAGGGAAAATGACTTCTGCACAGTTGGTGGGAGTATAAATTGGCACAGCCTGTTTATAGAGCAATTTAACAAAATTTCTTCAACATTTTAAGTCCACTTCATGTCTAGGAATTTATGCCAAGAAAAGATTTCTGAATTTATGTTAAAAAGTGTTCATTAAAACACTGTGGATGAGAACAAAAAAGTAATACAACCTAATACTTTTCAGTAGATTTAAATATATTGTGAAATAAACAAAATGAAGGTGACTACAGCCAGTTAAAGGGAAATATTTGTACAGGTACTCACAATGTATCAATATTTTTTAAAGTTAGTCATCACATACACACACAGACACACACACACACACTCAATCAAATCTGCTGTTAAAAAATGTCAGTCTTGTACATGTACAATAAAGCTATCAAGAGCATTAGCAATACCAATCATTAAAATTGGTTTCTCTAATGGAGAAATTATCCTAAGATATTTGAATTTTTTCAGTGACCATGGTTAATCTAGAAGGCAAGTTGTTATAGACCAAATATAAAAACAAGAGTCTATTTGAGACAAAGTGAGAACTGATTCCTAAGAAAACACGATTTTAGTTACCCAGAATAAGTACGCTGAACCAAAGCCCTTGAGATTTGATTTTCCACAGGACAAAAGGACAAAGAATGAGCTTGCAACTGATTGGTTACTATTGTATTGTCAATGAGAATACACAGGCTAAGGGCATTGGAGATGGCTCAGCAGTTAGAGTACTCCGATTCAGTTCCCAGCTCCTACTTGGTGGCTCGCAATCATGTTACTCCAATTCCAGGGGATTTGACTCCCTCTTCTGGACTCTGTGGGCACATGAATACATATGATGCAGATAACAGATGAACAGGCAGGCACATCTATGAATAAAATAAAATAAATCTTTTTTTTTTTAATTAAAAAAGGAAGTAAAAAGAAAATGAAAAATTAGATATGGGCAAAATACCAGGTTCACTGTCAATACAAAAATTTCAAGGTCCTTGTCTTCGATAACAACCCCAAGGAAAGGGTGTCTGGGGAGAATCTAGTGAACTGACTTGAACCACGGCATCCCGCTGCCGTGTGTGAGCTCAGAGAAGCTTTGCTCAGCACTTTCTGAGACTGTGTCAGAAGCTAAGGGTCCAAGCTTTCTCTAAATGGCTGTGATGCGCTTCGCTATGCCTGTCGATCTACCTGTCACCTATCTATGTACAAAGCACACTTACACATGCCAGTGTGTAAGGGCTGTATAAGGTTAGAAGTAATGCAAATTGAGACATTAGACACACACACACACACACACACACGAAAGTTCCTTTCCCTACACCAAACCATGAATCGACTGACAATTTCAGTTATAAAAGTATATGACTTGTCAAAGAATGGATTGGTACTAATTATAAGAAATACTTTATTGTATTGTTTTGGTAGATCATTAGTGATGGGGCAGTTAGCAGTTTGACACCATGAAAAACAGTTAATCCCATCAAGCTTAATTTTTAATTTGTTTTCAAAGCATTTTCTTTAGGAGTGTGTTTGGATAGCATTACCCTCTTCTTGAAAAAAATGAACTTGTATTTTGGTTCAAAATCGTATCTGAACAAAAAAATGGCAGTCTGGCATATATAGCAAGAAATGAACGTCAGCAAGTGGGCGGAGTGGTATGGGGTATGCTCAGTCCCACTCACAGTAATGTAACTGGACTGCTCTTTAAATTAAGTGAATGTGGATGTCCGCTTTCTCTTAATGGAATCAGTTTTGATATACTCTTTGTTCGTGCTGTTACCCGCTTCAATCTGAGGGTTCTTTGGATTAACTTTTTAAAGTTACATTACAAAGAGGTTTTAAGATTTCCCAACAGGCTTTTATTTAACCAAAGCTTTTGATCTCAAACCTGCTGGGGCCTAGTGAAATCCTCACCAATTCTCCAGTAACTCTTCACTATTGGAATTTGAAAAGACCCACCTGAAGGATTTAACTCCCTGTAAGGTCCCAGCTGCCCTTCAGCTCACTCCTCTATTCAAGCTGACAGTGAGGGTTCTGGCAATCCCTTTGTGATCCCTAAGCAGCCTAAGGTGTCCTTTGCAGTTGTATTCCCAAGGAAATAAAAATCAGGAGGACACGGACCCACATACCTCATGTCCTGTCACCTTCAGTTGAAGGGGACCACAGGGAGTCTGCTTAACAACCTTTGCTACCTAAATACCTTTTGGACATGGGAACTCCATAAAAGAACTTTCATTGCATCCATTACCCTACTGCGGTGCATAACAAATTAGATTTAAAAGGCTACCTCTTTCCCTTACAGCCATTTCCATCATTTCTTTAAAATTTCAATTTAGTGTCTAGTGACAGAATCTTCTATCATGTACTTTAAAACTCTATAATGTCAATCATTCTAACGGAACATTGGTTCCAAAGACCTAGATTTATGTTATTATAGACAAATCACACTTTAAAAGATCAAGTAGAGGAAGAAATAGAAAACGATGCTTAACAGATGTAGATGTAAAACTATCTGCAGCAAACACCAGTTGGGGATCACTTCAAAATAAAAGTTTGAATTAATTCTGTTTATCCCACAGTTCCCATTTTTGGAAAGAATTGGAAGTTGTGTTTGAAATGTATCTACTCTGTATATTAACCTGCTTAAGAAAGTGTAAACTAATTCTAAGAAAACTCTTGATTGTAGCATTTAAACATTTTGTTAATTAGTAACTGCTGTACAGAGGCTTTAGGATATAGAAACAACAGCAGGAATGGGAGCCCTATAAAGCCTTGCAAAGAACATGATGTTTGCTGCCTTGGAGGGGAGAACAACTTCTCCTAAATATTTCTTGCTTTTCTATTAATATTATAAGACCACTTCATTATTAGAAAAACATTGGCTGCATATTGAGAAATATACATTGACTTCAAGAGATGTCATCATCTTATGATTAAGCCTCAAATTAGCCTCAACTTCATATCAAATAACTGGGAAGAAGTCTCTTTGGAGGGGAACATGTTCTCTGTTCTGCACTCAAGACTTCTTCAGGGTACACTGCACACTGCCTTTATCATTGACCTAATGGGGCTATTGGCACAGAATGGCTTTGCCCCCTTGGGCTCTCGTGTAACTACAGAAAAATAGTCTTGACCAATTGGAATGTTTTCAATTTGGGCTAATGGAAAACCACTACCAAGCCTGAAGAACATGGCATGGTGGTTCATCTTGGTTACTTATTTCTACAAACATATGTTACATGTCAGTTTGTTTCTCGTTCTACTAACTGCCTGATAGATGTACTCTCCAAAAGAGTCTGAAGCTTCTAGAAATGCTAAAAAGTTGATAGTTTGGTTAGGCTCAAACAGTGGACAATGAGCTGTGAGGATCTTCCTGGCTGTCCCCCAAAGCTGGGGTTGCAGGCACAAATTACTGGACCTGACTTTTTATGTGTATACTGAGAGTTTGAATTCGGGTCCCCATGCTTGCAGAGCAAATGCTCTTATCCACTGAGCTGTCTCCTCAGATGCCCTATTTTTTATCATTACACACAACATTATGCTGAGAATCTCAAGTGCTGACAGTTGTCCATCAAATGATATCACATAGAAATTTCATACTATTGACATTTATTATTACCATTGTCTGTTTGGGGGGAGGGTGGCTAGTTTGTGATAATGAAAGCCAAAATCCTGGAGGTTTTTCTTAAACAACAGATTTTGTAAGTAATTGATATTTTCTCTTTTTTTTTAAAGCACTGTTTTCTTACTAGAGATATATTAGGACATAAAGATTTAATCTTTCCCACTTGTTTCTAGGACATTCTTACAACCTTTCTAATACACACAAATCTGTATTGTATTTTCATTTATAAACATTGTATTCAAGGATACCAGGATTTTAAATGATAGTCAGTGGTTTCAAAACTCAGTTTGGGCTGGCTCTTTCCCTATTGCTTGCATTTCAGCATTGAAATTTTAAAAAATCAAAAATCTAACTCCAAAGATTTGGTTGTGGCTGTTGAATTATTTTAAAAGGTTATAGAGGACATTTTCTGTAATCAAGGTTAAGACAAGAAAAATGGCACCTCAGGGAGTATGTCAGCTGAACAGAAAACTTGACCCAACACCAAGCTCACTATCAGACTCAACAGCTGCCACATCAACCAATGAGGCTGGGAGAGAGGCAGCCAGGAAGTCAGGTGCCGAGGCTGGAGAGAATCCCTTTCAGAGCCACTGGCAGTGAGCCTTTCAGCTGCTCTACAACCACCGTACAAGCCCAGAGGTGTTGGATCTGATTTTGGACCACAGCGGGGGAGTGAAGTACAAACAATACTGTCAACAGCAAGACTGTCAAGTTAGCACGGATAATATATTCATGGGAAGAGATATTGCGCTGCTGTGAGGATCCTAGAAGGAAGGCGGGCCAAGGGAATGCACTGAGCGGCTCTGCAAGCATCAAGTACCCCTCATAGCAACTGAGTAGGAAGGCTCCCCTGGCCTCTGGCCTTTCCATCCTTGCAGGAAGCAGGTCTTGTTAAGTGAGATCTCACAAGTCTGAATAGAGGCTTAAGTACCTGCATAAGGACAGGGTATAGTCAGGAAGGATGCCATATTCAGATCTCAAAAGAAAGGGGGGTTTGAATTTGGCATGAGTAACAAAGAGCTGTCATGTTCCTTTCCTTCAGTAGAGAAAACAAGTGACCCAAAATAGAAAATAAATGACCCTTTCTGTGATTAGCAACTCATTGTGTTTGCTTCATGTCAAGAATGCTGTCAACAAACTAATAATAAATACTCACTGATCACCTCTCCAGACCAAAGCGAATAAGCAGAGAACACATGTGTGTGGCAGGTCTTGGATGACTGACATGTTTGCTGCTCCGGAGCCTGGGGCTTTTGGAGAGTGTTGCCTGACTACTGCAGCATTTCTCCAGCATTGAGCAGTGGGGTGGGGATTCAGAATTGTGAGCTCACTGTGCAGAAGGCTATCCTGGCCAGGTGATTGTCCGCTGTGTGGCCTCCAGACTGATATTACTATAACCATCACCGTAATACTGAAACTTGGTATGACCCTCAGGAAAATCTCCCCGATTGACAAACATACTAGTTCTCTGTAGCCAATACACCTGGTAGGGATGCTGAGGAGAGTGTGTTTTTAGTAAACGCTTGTTAAGTTTAATAACAGCCACGAGGAATTGAGATGATTGAGGAAGTTTGAAGCATAGAAGTTCTACCATTTATTCATTTTT
>CABHPH010147984.1:19710-31683 GCA_902168325.1 Peromyscus nudipes | reverse complement strand
CTCTCTCTCTCTCTCTCTCTCTCTCTCTCTCTCTCTCTCTCTCTCTCCTGCAGATCAAGATGTAAGTTCTCAGCTACTGCTCTAGCACCATACCTGCCACCATATTTCTTGCCATGATGACCATAGACTCATCCTCTAAACTGTGGAAAAGCCCCCAGTTAAATGCTTTCCTTTATAAGATGCCTTGGTCATGTGTCTCTTCACAAGAATAGAAAAGTAACTAAGATGCCCTCTATCCTCATCACCTAACTTTGAGATACCACCTCACCGCATTAAGAATACCTATTACTAAGATATCGGACAACAATATTAGAGAAGATATGGAAAAAGAGGAGCCCTTATTCACTGCTGGTTGGGGAGCAAATTAGTATAATCACTCTGGAAATTAGTATAGGGGTTCCTCAAAAAATTAAAACTATATCTGTCATGTGACCCAGATACACCACTCCTGGGTCTATCCCCAGTGTGATCCATATTGTACCACAGAGATACACATCCATGAGAACAAGAAAATGGAAGCAGCCTAGATGTTCATCAACATAAAAGTTGATAATGAAAATGTGGTACATACACAAAAAGGGAATATATTCAGTTGTGAGAAAAATTAATTGCAAAATTTGAATGAAAATGGGTGGATATGTAAAGTGTAATATTAGGTGAAATAACTCAAATTCAGAAAGACAAAATTCTGTGTTCTTCTTCACTTCGGGACCCTAACCTATAATGTACACCTGGATATAGACAATCAAAGGTTCCTCCTAGAGGGTTTTTTATTTTTCATGATGCTGTATAGAACCAATAAAGAATGAAGGGATTGTGGGAAAGTTCCTAGTGTAAGGAGACAGTAAGAACAATTTAAAGGCTGTGACAGCAGAGCAATAGCCCATTCCTCATACTGATTTTTAAAGACTCTCCAAGGAGTTCTAAGCAGGAGCTTAAATGTCATTCCTTCAGGGGAGCCTACCCATTTTCCCAGTGGTCACCTGACCTTTTATATACTCTATAAGCATTTTGTGTTTCTCCTTCAAAGGACATATGAGAAAATACCATTGTGATACATAATGATGTCATTGTATGACTTCTACACCATATATTTATATTACCGTGAAATTTATCAGTGTATGGCACTCATTAGTCTTAAATTACCAAATGTGGTTAGCACTCTAAACAGCATGTGGTTACTTAAATTTCTGTGTAAACTAATTAAAATACAGTAAATCCTGCAACTCCACTTTTCAGTCACACTGACCCCACTTGGCATGATCAGTAACCACATACAACTAACGGGTGACTACAGCTGCAGACAGAAAAGATACAAAAAAAAATTCTATCACTGCAGTTCTGTTGGGCAGTATCAGTTCCATGAACTCTTGTTCACATTACCCTATCCCCAGTGCAAATGCCAGGCACCATACAAACACTTGGTAAAATATGCATAACTACAGTTAGATGTTTTCATTATAGTAACTACAGTAGAATGTCTTCATTTACACCTGTTGGTAAAGTTCTTGCCATACAGGCATGAAATCTGAAATCTGTGTGCATTGGTGCATCTGTAGTATCAGCACTGGGGCGGGGGGGGGGGGGGCGGCCTGCAGAGCAGAAGGATCCCGTGGTCTTCTTGACCAGCTAGTCCAGCAAATAAGTGAGCTTCAGGTTCAAGGAGAGAACCTGTCTCAAAAAACAAAGTGGTGAATAAATGAGAAAGACACCTGACATTGACCCCCAGGTCCCACACATACACACATGCACACCCACATGAACACATGCATACATACATATAGGCACATGCACATATGCAAACTCACGTGAATACCTCTACACATATGCATGTGTACACTTGCACATACACATGAACATATGCATACATGCATACACATGCACACATGCACACTCACATGGTATACACACACATACATATATACACACACACATATACAGAGTTCTCAGATTGGTTCCCTGTTTTCAAATCACCAGCACCATGCATTTCCAAATGCATTTGGAACGGAATAAACAAGATAAATAATGTGAAAAATACCCTGAACCCTAAGGCATCCACACAAGGCAACTGGTGCCCAACATTGAGGATGTCATTAAGGGAACAAATCAGAGCCAAGTTAGCTGTCCACATCAGAATTGGAAATACCATCCTCCTGGTACTAGGGCTGGTACACTTGGCACAATAGACATGAGCAGCTGAAGACGACCAACCCATTCTCTCATCTCTGAATTTTTTAAGATAAACATTTAAATATTTGTCAATATGCACAGATCTGTGTTCTGAGCCCATGCTATACTCAACCTGTGAGTTCCCCACTTCTCTCTGTCCAAAAGCTGACTATTACAGATCTCAATGTGGAGTTCTGTGAAAGCATTTTGTGACCCATATTCTTTTTTTGTCTGTTTTTGTTTTCTGACACAGGGTTTCTCTTTGTTGCCCTGACTATCCTGAAACTAGCTCTGGATAACAGGCTGACCTCAAACTCACAGAGATCCACCTGCCTTTGCCACCCAAGTGCTGGGATTAAAGGTGTGTGCCACCACTGCCTGGCTATGACCCACATTCTTAATTACAGGAGGTTCTCAGATTAATGTCTAATAAGCAAGTAATTCTTAGTCCTGGAGGGCTGGTAACCAGTAACGGATAGTTATTCATTCTACAAATGTCTGATTGTGCATCTACTGGATGCTTGCACTGTCTTAGGCACTCAAAGATAGATCCACAGACAAAACATGGATATATTAAAATGTCTGACATCATGAAGTTTAAGTGGCAGGCTGGATTCCAGCCCTGCTAAACACTAGAGTTTAGCATCAGAAGAGATAAGAAAAATCCCATCTCTTAGTTCGCACTTTCCAGAAATTATGCAGCCCCTGGAGTATACTTGTTTATTGATTACTACAATATCTGACAGAAGTCATGCAGGAGAAGAGAGCACTTGTTTTGGCTCACAGTCTCAGAGGGTTTCCTTCCATGGGAAAGGACAGCAGTGAAACCGACTGGGGCTCTTCACGTCGATAGCAGACGGGAAGCAGAAAGCGTAAGTAGAACTAAGATTGGCTGCTGTCGTCAAAGGCCTGCCCCTAGTTCCCTATTTCCACCAGCTAGGCTCCAACTCCTATGCTCCAGGTCCTCCAAAATAATACCACCAGATGGGGAACAAGCATTCAAAACACGAGCCTGTGGGAACATTTCAGATGCGCACTGTAACAGGAAGGAACAAGCTTGCTCGCTAAGCTTCCCTGCTGAGTCTGGTATAGTCACCCAGAGAACCTGAACCAGTGGTCCAGACCAACAGTTCTCAGACAGCCTGAGCCCAGCAGGAATAGCATGCCCTGGGCACTTGCTAGAAATCCGAACTCTCAGAACACTTCCTAAAGGTAAGGAATCAGCAGCTCCTACTTGCCCACTGGCATCTGTGCTTCCTAAATCCCCAAGTCAATCCTGCCACATGCTCAAGTGGGAAATTCAGGGCTGTCCCAGTTTCATTTCCTTACTGTCATAAAACACCCTGACAAAAAGCAACTTAGGGACGATAGAGCTTATTTTAGTTCATAATTCCAGGTTACAGTCCATCATAGCAGAGGCGTCACGGTGACAGGGATAACACCAAAATGAATGCAAACCTGCTTACTAATCAGCTTCCCACCTTTACTTTTATAGAGTTCAGGATCCCCTGCGTTAGGGCACAGTGCCAGTTCCAAGGGACAGGTCTTCCCACATCAATTAAAGCAATCTAGGCACTCCCCCACAGACATGCCCACAGACCAGCGTGACCTAGACAATCCTTTATTGAGTCTCTCTCTTCCTGGGGAATTATAGACTGCGTCAAGTTGATAAATAAAACCAACCAGCAAAATGACATGGAGGTGAGTTGTCCATGATAGAGGAATCCTGCTCTTACCCCTGGAAGGTCACTACACACCCAGGAGGGGGAACCACACGAGCAGCCTTACAGAAGGTGGCACCTGACTGCCACATAGGATTTACTAAGTCTCTGTCCAGGTACCCTGGGCACTGCCTCTCTTCCATCAGCTGGAATCCCATTACCCAGCCAGCAGTTCCTCCCAGGTGCTAATGAGCTTGACACAGATGGCCCTTTGAATGGCTTCTCTGTAATAAACTAGAAGCCACAGGTATTTGGTTGGTTTTCAGACAATGGTCTCTGGCGGTGCTCAGGTGTGGTTATGGAAGGTCCTGTGTCTGTCTTGCACCATCGTGACCACTGAGGGACCTTTGTCCATTGTTTGTCATTCATCAAATTGTTCATAAGCAACTGGAGCAGTTGAATGCTGGGCTACTCCCAGCTATTCAGGTTCTTTGTCCCTCACACATCCCTTCAGTTCTCCATGTTAATTCTCTGCTTTCTTTGCTTAGAACAGGGTCTCTTTCTTCTACCGGTGATGAAAGTCACCATTTTAACTTCCTCTGAAATATACAACACATATGGGAATATACAGTGCTAAGCATACTGGCAAGGGAGCCTGTATACTCCAAAACGTGTGTTATAATTAGAATTCAAATCAGAAGGGGCTAAAGGGATGGTTCAGCAGTTAATAGTACTTGCTGTTCTTCCAGATGATCTGAGCTCAGTTCCCAGCACCCACACTGACAGCCTCATATAACTCTAGCTCCAAGAGATCCAATGCCCTCTGCTAGCCTCCATGGGTACCTGCACTCATGTGATATACATTCAATACAGACACAGATACACAGACACAGACACAGACACACACACACACACAAATAAGTATTTTTAAAGAGAAAAGGAGTTAAAATCACAAAACACGCAACTTCTAATTCCTGCTTTCAACTTGTTAAGTGTCTAGCATAGGCTAATGCCTCAACATGTCAAAACTCCAGATGGGATGATGGGACTTATCTAGCCAAGTGGTTTTCTTGGGGTGAAAGAAACCAGGTAAACAGGTAGACATAAAGATAGCCAGGGCAGCAGACACTTAAGAAATGCACATAGGGTAGGCAAATGGGAGAAAGTAGGTTGGTTTCAACACTAAGGTTAAGGGTAGCAAGGATACTTAGCTTTAGTGATTTCTAAAGACTCCAAAGTAGACACGAGAAGTTGAAGAGGTAGAATTCTTGCCATCTAGGTGACCCTTTAGCTCTGAGAAACAGCCTTCCAGCATGCTCTAGCTTTGTTTCCTTTGATAAAACACTGGCCAAAAGCAACTTGGGCAAAGGGCTTATTTGGCGTGTACTTTCCAGTCACAGTTCATCACTGAAGGAAGTCAGGGAAGGAACTCAAGCAGGAATCTAGAGACAGGAACCATGGAGGTAAACTGCTTGCTGTCTCGTTTTCTGGCTTGCTCAGGTTTGTGTTTAAATAGCTTTCTTCTACAAGCTAAGACCATCTCCCTAAGGATTGTGCCACCCACACTGTGCTAGGCCCTCCTACATCAATTAATAAATAACCAAGACAATCCCCCACAGACATGCCCACAGGACAGTCTGATCTAGAAAATCCAACTGTGGCTCCTTCTTCAGACTCTAGACTGTGTCAAGTTGACCATTAAGGCTAACCAGGACACAGGGTAAGCAGTGACTGGACGTCTAATTTGCTCAGAGAGCCACTCTCCGACATTTTCTGAATGCATGCCCCATGCTAGGTATGGTGGTGTACAAAAGTAGAAAATGCACACAAATTCTTCCCAAACACGATCCCAGTTATCTAAGAGAAAAAGAGGCACAAACAAAACAGTCTCAATTAGGCATAATAAAGGGAAAACACAATGAGGTACAGCATAGCACGGAGCAGGGTGGCATTCCTTCAATCAGAAGCTGGGGAAGCACCTGGCAATGCTACAGGGGACCTTGCAGAAAGGGTCCTGTGTCAAATGGCCTTTTGAGGAATAGGTAGGAGTGTTCTTGGCTGATAAATTAAGAAGTGTCAATGGAAAGTGACCCCTCCCCCAGCAAGAATGGACAGCAGGTGTCAAGATGTAAAATCATGACATACTGTGGTTTGACTGGGGTCTTGAAATCTCTATAAAATTGCGTTCCCTCAGAAGATCTAAGGTGACACAGTAACCATTATGTCCTGTGTTCTATAACAAACCTGAAGGGGATGCAAAGTTTCCCTATAGATCTAGTAAAAGATCAGTAAACACCACAGTTGTTATTGTCAGTGGTCTTACCCACTATATAGAACTCCGGGGGCTGGGTGTGTAAAGTGCTCACTGTGCAACAATAAGAACCTGAGTTCCATCCCCAGAACCAACCAGCTAAAATGGCAAGTTTCAGGGAGAGACTCTGCCGCAAAAGATAAGGTGGAGAAGTGACCGAGGAAGACACTGGACAGCTGACATCAACCTTCAGCCTCCATGTGAACCCTCACAGGTGACTGCGCCTATGCACCTACACACACTCTGGGGAGGAGGAGCGAGGACTTCAAGCATACAGAGATGTGGAGACGAAATAGCCCAGCATGGTGGCATAAGCCTGCAGTCCCTTTCCTGGGGAGGCTGAAGCAAGATGGCAGCGAGCTTGATGCTGGCTTGAACTATAGAGTGAAACCCTGGATGAAAAACCTGAAAAGGAAAATTAAAAAGAATTGGAGCAGGAAGAACTGTGAAGGTGTTTGAAGCCAAGCATGGTGTTTGAATTGAGTTTAATCCCTGGTACCCACATGGTAGAGGGAAAGAACAGGTTCCTAGAAGCTGTCCCCTGACTGCTACACAAATGCTGCACAGATGTAAATAAACGTAATAAAAAATTTTTTAAATACTTTAAACCTCGGGGTATATTTATCTAGCGTGTCTTGCTTTGCAGTTTTGTCCACATGATGGGCTCCTTGTTCTGTACTTACAACTCCTCCCAATTAAGACATTTTTAAGTGGCTTCGGTTCTCAAAACCAGGCTTCCCAAACAATGAATGCACCAATACTGAAGGTTTTTAAATTTTTATCTAGCCTTTACCTAGTTGCTGTCTGTCTCTACACAATTTATTCAGGGAGAGAATAGCCAGAGGGCAGAAGATTCCCTCCAGGTCTTCTCTGAACTTGGCTTCTAGGAAGTCAAGTTTAGTTAGTTATTTGTAAGATAACAGGCCACTAGAGAGCACTGGCCTCTTCCTCAGCTTGTGCTTTTTTCTAGCAGAGACTCGGAAGCTAATTTAGGGGCAGCTGCCTAGAGCTCTGGGCTTCACAGACTACATGAGTGAACTTCCCCTGGGTGGCCCAAACTGAAAGAGATCTATCTGTCTGAGTTCACTGGCCAGAGCGACTGCCCATGACAGATGTTTTCAGGATCTTCCATACACACTTCAGAGGAGCAGGTTCCCTACTACTCCAGAGAGTGTGGACGCTCTCTCCAGCCCTCCTGTTTCATATCTACTCCACAGATGACTAGCCAGCGAACCCCTTCAGAACTTCTACATGTCAACTATGTCCAGAGGCAGCCAGCCCTGAGAAAATTGGGTCCTCACGAGGGTGGATAAAAGGTAGCGCTTACTAACAGGATGCTTCTTCTGGGTTAGCTGAGGGCTAATAAAGATGGAGATGTCATGACACAGATGAAAAGCCTGTCACAGTGAGTACCTATTGCTATGAGAATTCACTGTAGACTGGACAACTGAGTGTCAGAAAGTTAGCTCCCACAGCTCTGGCAGGGTCATGAGCTGTGGGGCTCCTACTTCCTGTTGCAGCTTCTGTTGATGGGAAAGGAGCCAGTGGGTCCTTCCATAGGGCCACCAATCCCATTCATGGGATCTCCACCCTCATAACATAACCAAAGCATGATCACCTTCCAAAGGCCTCAAATACTATCATGTTGGAGCTAGAGTTTCAACATATGAATCTGAGGAGGTTATAGACAGTCCATCTAAATTATTGTTCCATGAAATAAGAGCATAGACAATAGTCATATTCTAAAATAATTTATGATTTCATGTATGTGTGGTGATATTTTATTTGTGCTGAAATGTGATGATGTTTTATTTGTGCTTTAATAAATAAAGCTTGCCTAGAGATCAGAGGAAAAGGCCAGCCATTATAAGTAAACAAAGAAGTCAGGCAATGGTAGCATACCCTTTAATCCTACCACTTGGCAGGCAGAGATCTTTCTGAATCACTGTGAGTTCAAGGCCACACTGGAAACAGAGACAGGTGTGGTGACACATGCCTTAAATTCCAACCCTATTTAAACATGGAGGTCTGGAGGTCTGTACAGGCAGACAGGAAGTGACAGAGCTGGGCAGGAAGAGGAAGTGATATAGCTGGACAGAGAGAGGAAATCAGATGGCAGAACAGCAAGGCATATAGGCATGAGTAGACAGGAAGTATCTCGCTTTTGGAAGCTGAGGTATCGGTGAGATGAGGTTAGCTTGTGACTGTTCCTAGTCCTCTGATCTCTCTCAGGTTTTAACACCTATATCTGGCTCCATGTTTTTTTATTTAATAAGATCATTTAGAAATTCATCTACATATATGTGATAGAGATGGTTCCATAAACCAATCCACAGGCATTTGACTGTGTCATTCACAGGTCTAGAAGCTTATATATACAAAAAGTTAAAAAGAAAAACAAGAGTACTCATTACATTAAGAAAACAATGTTTTAATACTAAATTCCACGAGGAGGGACCAAGGGAGATTTGGTTAGGATGAAGAAGTGTTGGAAATGTTTGCCATCTATCCTTAGATGCCCTACCTTGGGTGGCACCTACCAGGGTGACTTGAGGAGCTTCGAGTCACTGTCTCCCTGGTCTACCTCTCTACCTCTTTCACTCTACCTTTGACAACCCTGGCACGAGCCTCATCTCCTACTCTTTCCTCAGTCCTTCTTTACTCTTTGAATTCTCAGCTTAAAACTATTTTCCTGATTCATCTTATTTGTTTTTGCTTTTCTAAAAATATTTTTTTGCATAGTGTTATAGAGGTATATCCAAAATGTATGCATTTTAATGTACAGCCTGATGGATTTCCACATGTATGCACACCTATATGGCAATGTCCCAAACAGAATCAAGGTCCTCACTATCTTACATGCAGTCCTTTAAGACACTAAAAATTAGATGTTTTGTTCTTGAATTTTCTATCAATGATCACACGGTATGCATTCTTCTGGGTCTGACTTCTCCCCCTCAAAATGCTATTTCTGAGAATCATCTATATTATTTTCTTAAGATTTTCTTTGGGGTGTGTGTGTGTGTGTGTGTGTGTGTGTGTGTGAAGGTGCCTGTAGAGGTCAGAAAAGGGCATCAGATCCCTTGTAGCTAAAGTTACAGGTGGTTGTGAACCACCATCGTGAGTGCCAGGATCTAAACTTGGCTCTTCATGAGACTGAGCAGCAAGTGCTCTTAACTCCTTGACCTTTCTCCAGCTCCCTTCATCTGTATCCCCGTGCCTCCCAGCGACTTACTACTTCATGTGGCTGAGAGTATCACTTTGTTTGGACAGACATACACTACTCATTTATTCGTTTGTATACTGGCAGATGTCTGGGTTTCTCCAGTTTTCTTTAGTGCTACAAATAAAATGGCCATAAATGCTTAGAGTCTTACACTATCTTCATTTAAGGTTTGAATTCACTTATGTCATATATTTCTTCAATTGTCTGGACTACTTACATGGTGGGAACACCCTGGGTGCCATGAACAGGATAACCTTTAATTCTCAGTACATTTGCCTCCTCCCCCGACCCCATGTAGGCACATATGTGTACATACACTTAGAGGTCAGAAGTTAACCTCAGATGTCATCTCTGATCTCTCTCTACTTTAGGTTTTGAGACAATATTTCGTCACTGAAGCTGGAGCTCTCCAATTCAGCTATACTGGCAGGCCAGCAAGCCCCAAGGTGCTCCTACCTCTGACTCTGAATCTCCAGATCCGGGGTCACAGGTGAACACAGCCACACCCAGCTGCTTCAGGTGGGGTCTTGGAGGTAGAACTCCGCTTGTCTCATCCGTGCAGCAACAACTTGACTGAGTCATCGCTCCAGCCCAGTTCCCTCTTCTACTGGGAAGTAAAGTACATGGATGAGAGCCAGGTAACCATTCCGCAGACCCCGAAAACAACTCAGAAGTGTGACTTCTCGAGGTTAACGACCTAAATAAATCGGCCCTGTCTTGCCTCTGCTAAGCTGCTTGAAAAACAATGTTTTACAGCCCGCATAGATTAGGTTGGGCCTTTCTCCCTTTGAAAGTTGTCCTCAGAAGAAATTGTCACTCTACCTAATGAACCAATATTAGTTTAACTACATGTCGTTAATTAAAAGCAGAGCTTTCTGCAAGCTTTTCCCCTAGGAATAAAAAAATAAGAATATCATACTTCAAGGTTCCAGAAGCAGAAGAGTGGCCCCAGAATTTACAAGCCTCTCTTAATGGCTACGGTGAATTATCTTTTAAGGGTGCCTTACTCTTGAAGACCTCATTCTATTTCCAAGGAAGATCTGACCCCAGATGACTCTTGTATAGCCCAGGTCATTAGCTTTTGTGTGAGAAGAGACATTTTAGCCTAGATGCTCAGTCTCTTTTTTATCTCGAGCCATTTTCCCTGCAAAGCCATGTGAATTATGGTCACGGGAAAGAGAAAGCCAGGGCTGAGATGCTGCTTCAATATGCAAAGAGCTTGCGTACACACTGGTAGCCTGAGCATGGATCTCAGCACCCACAGAAGCTAGACTAGACTAGCCTGAGTGCAAAGGCCAGCACTCCTGTGCACATGTGGGAGGCAGAGGCAGGAGATTTTCCAGAAGTATGTAAGCTGTCTCTCCTGACACATGCAACAGTGAGCAATAGGAGAGAGCCTGTCCCAAACAAGGTGGAAGGTGAGGACCTATCCCGAAATTGTTCTCGGACTTCCACGTGCACTCCCTCTGTGGCACACATGTACACACATGCATACATCTGAACACACATGCATATACAGCAAAACCACACACACACAAGATTAAAAAGAAGGAGGGGAGAGAGAGAGCAAAAGCCGATCTCCTATGCATTACAGCTGAAGATTCACGAGAGTTCTTCACTGAGTTCTTCTAGAAATGAACCCTAAAATAAGGATTCATTTTCACTTATTAAGAAGAGGTCCAAGGGCACACGAGCTGAGAGAAGTCTATGAGTTACTTCTCATCACACAACCTGACAGAAATAAATCGCAGAAAGGAAAGATTTCTTTTAGGTTAGATGGTTTCAGAGAGCTCAGTCCAGTGTGGTACAGGGTGGGTGGTGGCAGGGGAATTCACAGAATGGCAGCCAGGAAGTAAAGAATGGGGATACAGAAGGGACCATGGCAAGATAACATTCCAAGGGTGCCCCCATATTGTGAGCTACTTCCTCCAACTAGACTCAGTTTACACACTTAGAGCTGTAACATTATCTTGTCAGTATTTAATTTAAGATGCTTGAGGAAAATATTGTGACAGCCATGTGGATGTTCTCTGTACCACTTTCTCTATGTTTCTGTATGCTTGAAAAGTTTTACAGTAAAAATTTTTATTTTCCTATATATTTGAAAAGTTATAAAATTTGTAATGGTTTTAAGGAATTTTGCCAAAAAAACAAGATTTCAGATTTTTTATGTTGTTGTGTAGAACCCAATTTCTCTTTAATTGAAATTTTTACTGAGATAATTGTAGATTCACACAGAGTTGTAAGAAAGCATACAGTGTCCCTGGAAAGACTTCACCCGTTTTCCCCTGTGGTAGCATTTTCCACTTTAGTTTCATCTAAAAGCAGTAAAGCTCTGCTTTTCACATTTGATTTGATAATCAATACTCCTATTCATTTAATAGCCTTTTTACTGATCCTTCCTGCTGACCTCAACGCTGTTTTGTTGCTTCTTTTTCCCTCTCCTCTCTCCTCTTCCCGCTTCCTCCTTCTCCTCTCCCTTCTCTGCCTCTCTCCCTCTCTGGCTCCCTCTTTCATATCCTCCATCTCTCGCTTTTCTCCTTCCTCGCCCTCTCTCACCTTCTCCCTCTCTCTTCTCCCTTCCTCCCGCTTTCACTATGTGTGTG
>CABHPH010147984.1:0-19700 GCA_902168325.1 Peromyscus nudipes | reverse complement strand
AGAGCCTCCACAATTGATCTACTTCTACTTTCCTCCCTTCCTCTGCCCAGGCTTCTTCTATATAGTTTTTAGAAAATTGAATAAGCATTTCAGAATTACTGTTTGGATGACTTATTACCTGGAGAGGGATTAGCTTATCAATATCGAGTCCCCCTGGAGATAGATAACATCCAGAGTCAAGAAAAACCATTCTGGGAAATGTGTGGGCAGCTGAGGCAATACTCACCAAAGACAAGAAGTCTGTCTGTCTACAGAGAATCCGCTTGGACTGGGGCTGGCCTTTTTGCCTACACCTATGTGTAATTACTGGGACTCCCAGTCGCCCCCTTGGGTATCGTGCTGAATGTCAGTGAGGAGGTTCTTCCCATGTGGGCCAGTGTTCCATATGGCAACCCATAGATGGTCAAAACCTTTCCTTGTCGGTCAGTGCCAGTGAGCCTGGTACACTGGGACAATTGAAGATGAATAACCACAGTTCCAAGATGACAGCAAGCATCTCCTAATGCTCAGAGCAACTGTGTGCCCAGAAGGCTTTGGACCACATCATTTTGCCTCCTCGGGGGCTCATCTTCCTCCTTTATAATCTAAATCACAGAGCAGCTCAGAGGTAAACAAAGACAATAAAGAAGAGGGAAGGAGAAACTATAGCCTAAGCTGGGTTGCATCTCATTTGAGAGAGTAACTAGCAAGCCCAAAGCCCTGGATTCCATCCCCAGCACCGTATACACCAAGTGTGATAGCACACACCAGTCATCCCAACACTCTGGAAGTGCAAGCAGAAAGGACAAATGTTTGAGGTCATCCTTGGCTGCATAGCAAGTTTGAGGCCAGCCTGGTATGTATGAGGACCTATCTCAAAGAGGAAGGGAGAGAAGGGGGAGAGAAAGAGAGAGAAGTGGATCAGACATTAACAAGAATAAAAAGGATCCTGTTTTAAGATGTGTGTTCCACCCACCTAACAAAACCCCATGCTGTGAAGAGCACAGGCTCTCAGGATGCTAAGAGGTGGTGGACTTGGTGTGGGGAGATGAGTTTCTCTTCAGGAACTCAATCTCCCTTCACCAGATCTGTTCATGAGGTATTTAGTCATTCTTTCAACATTTGTCTATGATTTTTGTCAAACAACAGCTATTCTTGGTACCCATGGGAGATGTGTTCCAGAACACGTCCCCTGTAAGATGAAAACCCATCTATACTCAAGCTCCTTATGAGAGATGGTGCAGAATTTACATATAACAAGCATACATGCCACTGTACACTGTAAACAATTGTTGGATTATTTAAAAGACCTAACACACTGCAAATGTGGTATAAAGAGTCATAATCCTGAATTGTTTAGAGAGTAGTGATAAGAAAAATACCTTGTCTGAGTCTCTTTTCTCTTACTATAATGAAAACACCCAAGGCCAGGGGCTTTGTAACAATATGCCGACTTCACTCATAGTTCTTGGGTCTTATGAGGACCTTCTGGCCATGTCACAGGATGGCAGATAGCATTGTGGTGGGGGATGTGCAAGGGAGTGGTCACATGACAAGACAGGAAACCAGCAAGCAGGAAGGGGCTGGTCTTGTTCACAACAAGTCCTCACAAGAACTTACTCAGCATCCCACAAGAACGACTGTGGCCGGAGAACAAGGACTGGAGGCTGGCACATCAAGATGGACATGTGGAGGAAGCCACTTTGCAGAGGAAGACTGGAAGCCTTTTGTTCCCTGGACTTCATTTGACCAATAGGGCATGGGAGAGAAAAGCCCAGAAAAGAAAAGCTAGAGAGGTGGGGACTATGCAAACTCCTAAAAGGGACGCTGTGTGGCCCTGGGCTTTGAGGGCTCCCTCCTCAGCTCATTAGCACAATCCCTTCCTGGAGATTGCCTTTTCTTTCTTAATAAGCTGCCTGTATTTCTATTTCTAACCACATGTCCCTGGTGCAATCCTTTGCCCTGGGACACCACAACATGAGAGCCTGTGATCCTGTGCCCTGAACTCAGAGCCACAACTCAGCACTAATCACACTTTGTCTTTTTTTAATCTCTTTTTAGATACCAGCCTCAACAGCCCAAAGCCTAAACATGCCTGCCCTGGTATTCTGGCTTCCTCACTGTTTGTCTGACCTCTGTGACTAACTTAAAAGGCATGGCTTTCTCTCCATCTCCCTCCTCCTGGCAGCTGCTGGGGTTTTCAGCTTGTCTGTCCTGATGTGTTTCTCTTAAACTTTAATAAAATTGTGTTTTCAGTTTCTTTCCCAGTCCATTTTCAAATTATTTTATTAGTGGGATTAAGAATCCCAAAAGGTGACCTAGTTTCTCTGGTAATACTACATCAATACCTCTGCAGGCAGCATCTCCCCAAAACTCCCATTAGGCTTCACCTCTTAAATATCCTACCACATCAATATTACCAGAGTGAAGACAGAGCCTCCAACAGATGAACCCTGGAAGGATCAAACACATCCAAACCATACTGCATATATTCCATACAGATATAACTTATATATATATAATTATATATATATAATTTTCAGTCCATGCTTAGTTGACTCCCAGGAACCCAGATATGGAGCCTAATTTTGATCTATTCAGTGATTCACTTGCTCACTAAAGTTTGCTTCTCCCCTGCAGACTTCTCTTCTTCACAAGAAAGTCCTCATGAGAACTAACTCAGTATCTCCAAGAACCTCTGTGACTGGAGAAGAGTGGTCCCTGAGTGAATACTTCCGGCACTCCTAAGGTGGGTTTTTTTTTTTTGTTTTTTTTTTTAGGCAGTTACAGAAACCTTGAGGCATCCAATGTATGCACATTCCCCCTGGACTTGTTCCTGCTTGCCCTGGATCTCAACTCTTACACAATAAGCAAGCATCCTGTTTGCAGTCTATCTTGTGTAGGTTTATTTTAATGGTAATTTCACTGTTGACAGTGTTCCCCAAGTGCAGTGCTGAAGCGGTCTGGAGCATTTAGAAGCACAAAGAGGGCTGTGGCATGCTTATCAAAGAAAATGCTGTCAGGGACGCTTCCTTCAGGCTCCAGGGGTAGAGCGTTTGGCAGCAAATCCAACGTGCGCAAGTCAGCAATGTAAATTAAATGAGGTATCTTTATGCAGAAAGGCACTAGCACAAGACTGTGAATTGGTGGAGTTGGGAAAACATCGTGGCTCACAGGACTCTAACGTGTATCTCCCCTTGGTCCAGTATGCTGGAACTCAGAGTTCACAGTAACTTCACAGAACCTCACTACTGCAAATAATGAGAATCCATGTTGGTATTACATATATGCCATCATGTTAGACTTTAGAAATAGATAGATAGGTAGGGCATAACCTTTGTCTCCAAGCAGGTGGTAAATGCATATGCCATCATCCTAAATGCAGCATACAGTGAGAGGTGAAACTGGACTAGAGATTACAAGACCTAGATTTGAGCCCAAATTCACAAGAGAGAAATATTGAAGGAAGATATATTACCTGAATTACTTGGGCATTTTGTCATCTGTAACATCAGATGGCTGTTTAGGCTTTGTCCAGGGAGCAAAAGTGTGTGCTTGCCAGGAGTTCAATATGAACAGAGCCTTCGAGATCAGAGGGTACCATGCAGAATACCCATGTGACCAGTGCAGAGACCCTGCTGTCAGGATGGCATATTGCCTCATTGTCCGGCCATGTTAGCATTTGCAGGTTTTCTCTATCTCCACAAGTTTAATTGGCTTAAGTTCTTGCCCTTGTGCTTGAGAAGAGGTCCTCAGCCCTACACTGCTGTAGAAAATTTCTTGGCCTATGCAGTCCTAGACCTTGGTCCACCCATGCTGAATGTCTGCTGCGATGCTCCTGGCTTCACCCTGACTCTGAAGTCAACTTCTCTTCTGTCCTAGTTAGGTTTCTCTGCTGCCGTGATCAAAAGCAACTTTGGGAAGAAAGGGTTTATTTGGCTTACCAGTCACACTCCATCACTGAGGGAAGCCAGGATGGGCAGGAACCTGTAGGCAGGAGCTAATGCAGAGATCATGAACAGCGCTGTGTACTGGCTTGCTCCTTCTGGCTTGCTCAGTCTTAGACCACACAGAACCACCTGCCTGGTTGGTCTCACTTGCACCAATCATTAATCAAGAAAATGCACCATAGGCTTGCCTACAGAGCAGTCTGATGGAGGCAATTCCTCAGTTAAGGTTCCCTCTCCCCAGATAACTCAAGTTTGTGTCAAGTTGACAAAAACTAACCAGAACATCTCCACTTGCAACGGATGCTCTGGCTTTTCAGAGTTCCCATTTTCTCTTATTTTTAAACAAAAAGACATGCAAACCAGGAGTGTTGGTGCACATCCATAATGCTAACACTTGAGGAGCTGAGGCAAGAGGATCATGAGTTTGAAACCAGCCTAGGTTACCTAGCAAGACCTTGTCTCAAAAGAGGGTGAGGTTGAGCCTTGGGATGAAGCTCAGGGGTGGAGCACTTGCCTAGTAAATGAATGTCCTTATGTCTGGTCCCAGCAATACCACCACAACAAAGACATGCGAGATTCTGTGCCACCAAAATATGAGAGAAAACCATACACTTTCTTTGTGCTCTCAGAGAGTTTAAACACATGACACATGACACATGTACTTCTCTCCAGCCTGAGGGTGACTCCGAAGACGATTAATTTATGTTCAATTATTTATTCTGCTGTAATGCCTTCTCCAATTACTGATAGATAATTGCATGAGAGGAAATGAAATCCAACATGCGGCGCTAATGGGAGATCATTTTACGGGCAAATCCCTGACTTGGAAACACTTGCTGAGATGGGGCACAGGTGATTTACTACAAGAAAAGCAGGGAGCTGGGCCCCCTTTTAATTAGCTCTTTAACTTATTTAATGATGCATCCTGGGTGTTGAAAGCTGTTATTGTTTAAGGGTTTAATGTGCCGTAGAATTCGGGGGAAGGAGAGTTGGAGAGAAGACAAAATCCTTTGAGAAGTCAAATTCTAGTCAAAGTTTGCTCAGCACCCCCAAAGTACAGATGGGCATCAGCTTTCTTTCCCCGCTCTTGGCATCAGGGGTTTGGGGAAGAACTCTGGGTCATGTCATGTGGCAAGAGGCTCTTACAAACTTACCCTACAACCTAGCCAAAAACTTACCCTACAATCTAGCCACCAAGCACAGCTCTACTTCCTGCCTCTACACTCCTAGCCCGTGGCGAGCTCAGTGTCGTGGCCTCGAGCTTTCCTGGACTAATATCAAGAGTCCAAATGGAAAGATGAGACAATGGCGTTCTTTTTCCAAAATTGAACTGAACTTTTGATTTTTCTGGATTTCATTTCAAAGGAAAGGTAGCAGCTTCATTTCATTACTATGTCTTAGGACCTCCTTCTTTTGAGGTCACCTCCAAAATTTTAGCAACCCATATGCACTGTCAACCTGCTTCCAGTCCCTGCCTGCCTTCCAGGTGGGAGTATGGAATCCTGTCAGGATTCACTCTTCCTGCTCTTACCCTCCTGCCCTTTTCCAATATTGTCCCAGGTTCAGCCTCTCCTGCTGTCTCCTGTCATTCTGTTTAGACCTCTCTTTGGGCCACTTTTGCATGAGTTAAGCCCTAGAGGTCATGGTCAGAGAAACTGAGGATGAGAATTTGGGAGGGAATGAGGAAGTATCTAAATTCTACTTCCTGCTCTTTAGAGGGGTTAATGGGGGACCCTCACTCAGAGACATGTTGAGCTCAGAGAGTCAAATGGCTTTCATTTTCCCAAGATCTGAGATGGACTGTGTTGAGCAGAGGATGGTGTGATGTTCCAGGCATAGTTTCTTCCCTAATGGAGATCTGAAATTCTTCAGAGCGATGTAGAATGAATATGATCATTGTCCTTGGACAGGTGTGTGGCTAGCTGTTCCCTGCCTTGATGCTCTTGTCTGTCGAATGGAGATGATAGCAGGACTCTTGGAAGGATTAAAAGACATAGTCAAGGTGAAGCATTTAGCAGAGCCCTTGATACAGTATAGGGGCTTAGTGGATGTTAGTTAGCCATTAATTACCATCATCTCATCATCATCATCTTCAATACCACCATCTCCATGATGACAGCCCTTGACTGTGCTGTGATACTCAAGTCATTTTCTTAAAATAGTGGCACCATTGGAGAGACTCTTCATTCATTGCTAGAAATTGACTAAAACACTTCCCTTCTTCTTCATGAGAAGGAGGATGCTCTTACTGGCTTTCCTTACCCTGTAGGAAAATGCCTGGCAGTGGTCAAATACTTGTTGAATGAGTAGCTCCATCAATGAATGGGATGGACATGGGAATAACTCTTTAAGATATTGTAATTTGCTTTGAGTTTCAATATACCACTAACTAGAAAGAACTGCAGGAGGGGTAAGGGATCAAGCCCCCCACTCCTAGTCCCGTGCTGAATGGCTTCGAGTGGCTCACATCTGCATTAAAGTTTCTCCTCTGTTCTCTTACTTCCCACCTGACTTAGCACACCACTGTGGAGACCTGCAGTAACCCATAGCTCTCTAAAAATGAGCGTGGATGCTGCAAAGTGAAGGATTGGGGCTGCCAGATAGAACACAGGAAGCCCACCTGAGTATGCATTTCAGATAAACAACAGAAATGTTTTAGTATGTCTCAAAGTGTTGCATGTGCATCCGTTTTATTGTTGATATTTTGATTTGTTTGGGTTTGTTGCTGAATCTAAAAGCCCTACAAAGAATACCCAATTCCCTGGTTGGCATACAAAATGTAAGCAATTCAGGAATTCTTGTTTGGCTAAGTCTGATTGGCACTCCTTTGCGCTAGAAGAAACAGAGAAGACCCACACTGTATGTCATCCAGGCTCTGCCTGAGAAGAAATGAACCAGCACGCCCTTCTCCTTACACTGTGTCCTTTACCCCTCCCCATCCCACTGTCCTGGAATGTAAGACATTAGCTTTTTCCAGAGAGTGCAAGGAGTGGGAACAGTGACGGCTTTCCAGTAGCCAACGTGGGTCAGGACCTTACCTGATCCACATGATGAGCTCCAGATGTTAATGACCCCCAAGAACACTCCTGGGGCATTATACTTATGTGAAATTTACTATCCCGAATATGTTGGTATTTGGGACATAATGACACTCTGCTGGACTTACAAAGTCTGTGCCAAACCCTTGGCATGTGTTACTTTATCTAATCCTTAGAACTGCCAGATGAAGTAGAAGGTGGAGGGCAGAGAGTTAAAAACTAAATCTAAGTTATAGAGTATCATTTCTCATCTGGTTGACTCTATTACTAGATGGTCCCCCAGTAAAACCGCATCTGGCTCTTTTCTCTAAAGAGCTGAAAGCGTGGGTGCACAGAAGTGCTGGCCGTACATAAAGGCTTATAGCAATTGTAATCGTAATTCCATGTCCTCCATCGGGTAAAAGCTTGGATGAACTACAGTGCGTCCATGAAATGAAACTACTCAGCAAAAAGAAAGACCTGGTTGACATTATATAGTTAAATGAATTCAAAGACAATATTTTGAATGAAATAAACCAGCCTCAAATTATTACATGCTGTGTGATTTCACTAATCTGACATCATTATTTTATTTTATTTGTGTTTCTCTATATGCATGCACAATGTGTGGGTTCCCATAGAAGCCTGAAGAGGCTATAAAATCTCCTGAGTTGGGAATACAGATGGTTATGAGCCACCTGACAGGGTTGCTGAGAACAGAACTCAGATCCTCTGGAAGATCAGCAAACAGTCTTAACTGCTGAGCCACCACACAAGCTCACTAAAGTAGCCTTTTTAAAAGACAAAATTATGATGACAGGGAGCAAATGAGTGGTTGCCATGAATAAGCATGGGTTGTAGTGTGACAGAGGACAGAGGACGGCATGAAGGAGTCTGCTAAGGAGAGGTGTCGTCTCGATCCTGTGTGCAGTGGCAGCTCCGTGAACCTCTGCCCGGACAGTCACAGAACTATACACAAACCTCAAGTTTACTCCTGACCATTACAAAGATTAACTGAAAAATAGAGATGTAGCAGATTTGCAAGATGGGGATCCAAACCTCGGAATTTCAATCTTAGAAGACAACTTCCTCAGGGCAGCTACAGTTTAGCTGAAAAAGTGGTTCAAATAACAGATGTTACACATCTGTACCAATATCCCTTCCATCTTGAATATGCAAAAGTATTAATATTATATTTGTGTACGTATCTTAAATGAATAGAATATCATACATACATATAGACACAGACATATCTTGATCATGCATACATCAAATATTATATGTGGACATATAAGCATTTATATTAAATATTATATGTCAAATACCATATTATGTATGTGCACAATACATATATATTGGATATTTCATACACACAGATCTTTTTATATACTGAACATAGATACATGTCTATATGTATATGGATGTTATATTTTTTTTTCATCTCCTAAGAGTTTAGTGGAGTGCCTAGAAAGTCCTTGAGGAATATCTTGAATTTCTGTCTTCCAGGGTCCTGGTTGCTTAATTATTCAGTGTTACAGCAAGATGAGCACTTGACTGTCATCCCTCTGCCTTTCCACTGGGAGACTCTCCAGTCACCACAATGGTCTTCACATGACCCATCCCTGAGCACCAGGCTTTCATATGGGTCCTCAGGCTCAACAGCCCCGTGTCAGTATCGACATCCACCTCATACTACCATGACTAAATAGCCCTGGTCGTTCTCTGTCCCCTACTCAACCACAAAACAAAACCTCCAAACAGGAACAACTTCTTTCCCATTCAGTAAATGGTCCCACCATTACCCAGTCACTCAATCTAAAACCTGAGCATCACTCTTGACTCCCTCAGCTCCAGTGTGCCTGCTCTGTCACTCCTCTCTATCTTCACTGCCTCCCTCTCAGATGACCCCCATCTCACCTGGAAGGCTAGCAGAGCCTTGTCTTTGACATTCCAGCTTCCATACTTTCCCTGCTGCAAATCAATCTCAGCATAATCTATTTTTTAAATGGCTTGACAACACTGAAAACCCACATTCCCTTTTTCATGCTTAGCGTGTGATCTATTGCCATACATGATTTGACCTCTTCCCACGTTCTGATGTCAGCTCTTCAAAATGCACATCTGCACAGATTTCAACTACATGTGCTTTTTTACTGTGTGTCTACTAAATCAAACCAACCCCTTCTCCTAGAAGCCCTGTTCTTGCTGTTCCCAGGGACTGAATTACTCTGTGCCTGGAGAATGGCTGTTTCCCATTCTGACAATAAGACTTATGGACTCAGTGCTGGGTAGCTTTTTGTCAATTTGTTACAAGCAAGGCTCATCTAAGAAGAAACCCCAAGTGAGGAAATGTCTCCATTAGACTGGCCCATCGTTAAGTCTGTGGGGGCACTTTCTTGATTAATGATTAATGGGGACAGCCCACTATAGATCTTACCACCCCTGGGCTGGTGGGTCTGAGTTGTATAAGAAAGCAGACTGAGCAAACCACAGAGAGCAAGCCACTAAGCAGCATTCCTCCACGGTCTCTGTGTCAGCTCCTGCCTCCAGGTTCCTGCCTTGCTTAAGTTCCCACCTGACTGCCCTCAATGATAAACTGTAACCAGAGAGTTAGAAGATGAAAAAACCCACTTCCTCCCCTGAGTTGCTTTTGGTCATGGTGCTTACTTATCACAGCAACAGGAAGCTAACTAGCAGACTCTCTTTCTGATTGAAGTCACTCTTCTACACCCATCCTAGAACCTACTAATTTTTTTATAAGAACCAATAGCCTTTTGTTAATCTCCATGCACACAGGATTCTTGTCTGTTTTTTTTTTTTCACTCTGCTAAAGCTTTCGTGCCGAGGACAAAGCCAGCCATGCACCCTGTCAGTGTGCAGCAAATGCTCTCTGAACGGATGAATGTGTGTGAAGAAAAACAACTGGAAGGTCCCAGCAGAAACTCTCAGATGCTGCCTGGCATATTCCAGGGGACACACTCAGAGTGGGAAGAAAAATCCAAAGGTACAAAAGATTTCAGTGAAAAGCTACAGCCCAGGGGGTGAAGATGCCCTCCCCTAGGCATGGGGAAGCTTCAACCCTGAGCAGCAGGAGCCTCTCCCGTCCTTTTCTGAGGGGGAAGAACATGGCAGGTATCAAGAGAATGGACTGGCGTGTTGGCTGGAGCACATCCCCTACAACAAACCATGAGCCTCATCAAGGCTACAGCTGTCTGTGAAGCCGTGGAAAGCCTCTCCAATCAGCAATTTACATGGGTGAACTTACGATATTGAACCATGTTGATTTATGGTGACAATTAAGAACGTATTACCAAAGTCTATTTCACCATTAACACCCCGGGGACAGGACTACTTTTAAATCTTCCAGCTGCTCCCTCCCTAGAGCCTTGGGTCTTGGCTATGGATTTAGAGATTATAAATTTTACAAAGAATGAGAAGCGTACGAGGAGTCTTGAACAGCAAATAATGAGTTTAGCCAGCATCTCGACTTCTGGGCAAGATTTACAATGTCTGTCTGCCTGAGGCAGGGGAATCCATTCTGAAGCTTATTGCCTCTATCACTTACAGTTTTAGCTGTGGATGTGAGAGTCTGTCCCTCTGAAAGGAATCTTTATGGAAGCTAATGTATATTGCTTCAACAGGTCTGGCCATCCAAGAACTTGGTGACCAGAATGCTGTCTGTGAAGGTTCACCTTTATTGTCAGCTTAACTAGGTTTAGAACCACTATGGAAACAGATCTCCGTGTGTGTATGTTTCTATATGAGATTAAGTGAGGTTGAAAGACCCCCCCCCCCAAATGTGGATGGCACCATTCTGGGTTTTCCAGATACCATGAAAAGAAGAGAGCTGACTGAGTATTAGTATTGCTCTCTCTCTCTTGCTTCCTGACTCCAGATGCAATGTGACCAGCTGCCTCAAACTCCTGTCTCCATGACCTCCCCGCCATGATGATACTCAGACTGTGAACCAAACCCTTCCTTCCTTAAGTTGCTTCTCTGTTTTTTTGTTTGTTTGCTTGCTTGCTTGCTTGTTTTTCAGTAACAAGCTGAGTAACAAATACACTGTCATTTCCGAAGACCACACCCAGCACCTACAGCTTGTACGTGTCACTCAACAGGTAGACTCTCGAGTGCAGTTTGTTCCTCTGATCAGAAAGCTCAATGGCTACACTCCCAAGACCTCTGCGACTGATTGGTTCTTTTTTTTTTTTTTTTTTACAAATGTATATTGACTTGGATTCTCATTTCTAATGGAGTTGAATCTCCAGTCAAAACAACAGAGCATGAGCAAAAGGCAATCACTATCTACCTATGGAAGAGATGACAGGATTCAAGCGACAGCCATCCCTCCATCCCATTTTCCCAAACTATAGTTCTGAGCCCACATCCATCAGAAGCACCTGGGTCCCTTTATATAGAAAAAGGTATGCTACCCAATGCTTTGTAAATTCCCTCAAGATCAAAACATTCTATCCTGCAAGACAGCACCTTGAGCCAGAAGGTAAACCATTTCACAGAGCTTCAGGACTGTCCTAAAACTGTGCTTTGGTGATGTGTCTATCTATGGGTCATTTCTGCTCCTGTAAGTAACCCCTCACCCACACTCCTGCAAGTAACCACAATCAAACTCATTAGTTCACCAAGTTGGACTTCAGTGATATCTGGACTTCAGTCTATTGTGGGCTCCCTGTCTGGGATGAGTAGACATGTGTATGGTATCTCCCCAGGGAAAGTCTTGTCACACACACCCCAGACCTCAAAATTCTAGGGTAGAGATTTAAGAATTTGTGTTCTTATTTTGTTTTGAGGGGCTTGGAGAGACAAAGTCTCGGATTTCCCAGTCTGACCTCAAACTCATTAAGTACCCAAGAATGACCTTGAACTTCTGATCCTCCTGCCTCTACCTCCCAAATGCTGGGGTTAAACTTTCCTCGCCATGCCCAGTTTAAGGAGTGCTGGAGCTTGAATTCTGGGTGACAAAAGCTCTACCAGCTGAGCTGCACCCCAGCCCAGGAATCTGCATTCTTAACAGGTTCTACAGAGGGCTCTAGTGCATACTAAACTTTGGGGAAGTGTGGCCTAGTTATGCTGATATGAGTGAGAGTCATCGGAGAAGAGAAGGTCACTTCTTCCAGACAGAGACTTCAGGTATTGCCAGAAAACACATCTTTTTGATTTGGCTGTTTTCTTCTGAGAAGATAACCATCAGGCTCCATGGAGAGAGAGAGAAATGAAATTCCTAACACATGTTCATTGTGTGAAATATTTAGCCTTTGTTGGACCACCCACAAGCATGATAATATTGCTGTAAAATCCCAGTGCAGTTCTGAGATGAAATGTGTCACTACAATGTATTTGCAGGCTACTGCGGATAAAAGTTTTTTAAAAACTGAAATAACTTGAGAAAGTAACTAATGAATATCCAAGAATCTCAGGTGCCACAGGGCTCACAGTGAGGGAAAGTACTTTTACTGTACTTATAGACAATATATCCTTCTCCCCTCCCCCAAGCTGACCAAATGGGGAGTCACATATGGCTTGACTCCCTCAGAGAACATATTAGATATTGGACCTAGCTCCAAAGAAGAGCCCAGATTTCCAATGCTGGCTGCGTATGAGACCTTCAGACTACAATGTTTTATCAAAGGTTGAGTGAACCAGCAAATGTTACATGCATTGCGTACACACACACACACACACACACACACACACACACACCTACAATGTACAAACAGTTCTCTAACAGGATATGTTTTCATGGCATGAACTGGATGTGATGCGGCATCACAGTGATAACAGAACTGTGATAACCAACATTTCCTGGGGGTTTGCTTCATGCTCAAGGATTGCATGGGTGATTCTTACCACAAAGCTATGATTTAGGTGATTTCTTTTATCTCCATTTTACAGACAAGGAAGCAAAACCTTTAAAAAAAAAAAAAGACTTGCCAAGAGTACACAGTAGAGAAGGGAGAGGTAGGTGAGATTTGAAACCCAAGTGGCCTGAATTGTCAGAATTGTGGAAGCAAGTCCAGCCCAACTTCTGTGCAAACGACTTGATTATGTATGTATGTATGTATGTATGTATGTTTGTATGTATGTATATATGTATGTTCATGCATGTATGTTCATGCATGTATGTATGCATATATGTATATGCCTCTTATTGATTTTAAATTGTTCCTATTGTTTGACAGTTTTGTTTGTTTCTTTAATAAATGTTCAAAGTTTTCACCTTTCATTCCCCTCTCTCATCTCCCTCCCTCTCTCTCTGGAACACTTCTTGTCAACAAGTCCCCTCTCCTACTTTTATGTCCTCTTTTTGTGTGGCAAGAAAACTTCCCACCTCCAACAAGACCATCAGTCTGGGGCCTCATCAATCCCTCCTCGATTCATGATGAAATATTGAAGGACTCAGTTTGGGGCAGATTTTGCCCAGGTAACCACAGCATGAAGGGTGCAGGGTGCAGTGTCTGTATCGTGGCCAGGAGACATTTTTGTGCTCTAAATCTCCCTATCCTCTGGTTCTTACATTCGCTCCTCCCCACCTTCTGCCATGTTTCCTGAGCCTTGGAGGGGATTGTTTGGCTGTCCTCACTTGCTTTTTGCTGCCATTTTACGAGTTACCACGTATCTAGCAGCACAAAACCCTGCATTGATGATCTCCCAGCTGTGGGTGGAGTCTGGACATGGCTTAACTGCTCAGAGTCTTGCCAAGGCCCTTCTCAAGGCACCAGGGATGGGCAGCCATGTTATCATAGGATGTTGACTGGAGAAAAGCAGCTTCCCAAGGACATTCAGGTTGTTGGCAGATTGCGTTTTATTGGCTGTGGAACCCATGATAACTTGCTTCAAGAGTGAGCCTTCTTAGAGTCACATGCATGCAAATATAAATATGTCTAAGTATATTGATCCCCAGGGGATGGCTGTGTTAGGATGGGCTAGAACCCTTAGGGGGTAGGACACAGTGAAAGGAATTAGACCACTGGGCATGTCCTTGAAGTGGATCCTGGAATCCTGGCCCACTCTTCTATCTCTTTCTCTCTGCTTCTTAGACACCATAAGATGGGCAGACACCATGATGCTCTGCCTCAAGACAGGAACCAAAGCAATGGAGTCAACCATCCATGAATTAAAACCTCTGGAACCAGGAGCCAAAATAGACTTTCTTTCCATATGTTCATGTGTGTATATCCGTGTGTGTGTGTGTGTGTGTGTGTGTGTGTGTGTGTGTGTGTGTGTGTAAGCCAAAAACTGACACTAGATGTCTTCCTCAATTGCCCTCAACCTTATTTTTTGAGGCAGGCTGTCACTGGACCAATTCAGCTAGACTAATTGACCAGCAGTCCCCAGAAACCCTGTTGTCTCTGGGATTACAGGTGTGTACTGCCATGCCCACCTTTTTATGTGGATGCTGGAGATATGAACTCAGGTCCTTGTGTTTACGGTGTAAGCTCTTTAATAACTGAGCCATCTCCCTGGACCTAATCTTTCCTCTTTTCAAGTTGTTTATCTTAAGTATCTTACACAGCGCCAGAAAACTAATACATGTGTAGTAAATGAGTGGGAAGTGGCAGCATACACCTTCGGTGTTTAACAAACTTGATTGGGAATATGATCCATGTCCCACCTCTCCCATATTCTGTGGCTACAGCAGGTCATGAGTCCTATGACAATAAAGAGGAGGTTATCATCGATGGTACCATAGCAGCAAAGCAGGGACCCAGAGTCTCATCTCAGAGTCCTGAGAGCCACAGAACACTTCATCTGCAGCATGGGGCTGAATGTGGTTCTCGGGTTGTAAGGTTCTTACATTCAAAGCTTTAGGATACTGCCTGGACATAGATATTGAAGGAATGGGGGCTCCTGTTCAACTCTACTATTCCTTAATGTAATGAAAGTTTATTCCGGAAAGCAAGCTCTTACCTGTTCACTGAAATGGTGAGGGCCCACATAGAATGGAAAGTGCTATTTAATTGATTTTTAATTTTGCTGTGTTGTGTTTTTCAAAACTATAAAATCAAGATTCGAAGTCATCAAACACTGTTGATCTTAACTACTGCGTACTCACCATGGGTATGTCCTTTTTCAAAGAATTAAAGCTTTACACTTTTTTTTTACTATATTCAATGAAAGAATCCAGTTCAATGATTCAGCAAATGTTTACCTATCAACCTCCTCTGGAGGCTGAGGCAGGAGGATCACCAGCTTAAGGCCTGCAGACTGCTGTGCCAAGGCTGAGAGTGGGTTTCCCGGACAGAACCAACATGGACATTTCCCGTGCTCACTTCCCACTGAGTCCAGAGCCCAGTGAGATTGCAGACACCCACTCATTCCTTAACTTACAAGAGCAGCAATTTCCTATGCATCAGCCCAATCACAGGAAAATCCACCAGATGATGACGCACACTGAAGTGGAGATCTGATTTGAAATAACAGCCATGCTGGAAAAACAGGTTCTTCACAAAAGTGGAACAGGGAGCACAGGCTGAGTGTTGGGCTGGGAAGTTGCTCAGCAGAGCCAGCCTAGGTTAGCTGGGGTGGGCTAAGAAGGGAGCATTGGTGAAGTCCCTGTCCTGCCCTTCCCTGGGAGCCACCAACACAGGGCAGCTGTTCTGCTCCACTCCTATATGCTAATATTTCTTTAGTTCTTTATTATGATAAAATATGCATACCCTAAACTGACCCTAAACATTGAGTACAATCTTAATCTCATGCACCCACATACAGTGTATTTTTTCATCATCCTAAACTGAAGTTCTATACCCATCAAGTAACTCCTAATTCTCCTCCCCAAGTTCCTGACAACCGCCATTCTGCTTCTGCCTCTCTAACTGTGACTGCCTTAGACAGATGGCGAGAGCAGAACTGTTCAATGGGTGTTACTCTGTGACGGGCTTTTTTCACTCAGCACAATGGCCTCAGGCCTTTTATGTGTTGATTCCTGTAATGTTTCTGAATCTTCTTTTTCAAGGCTAAGTAGTTTTCTATAGTGTGTATACTGCATTTGCTTGTCCATCGTTCACCAATGGGCATCTAAGTTGCTTCTGCCTTTATGCTACCATGCAAATGCTACTGTGGATGTACATACATCCGGTCAACTTTCTGCTGTCAATTCTTTTGGCTACATACCAAGAAATAGGACTGCTAGTCCACATGGTAATTCTATTTGTGATTTTCTAAGAATCCCCCGTACTGTTTTCCAGGGAGACATATTGTATACCCCACCAGTCGTGCACAGAGTTCCATCATCTCAATGCCCTCACTGTCACTTGTTTTTGAATGTTGTTATTTTGATAGCAACCACCCTAATAGTGTCAGGTGGCGTCTAATTGTACCTTTAATTTCCTTAATGATAGTAATATAGAACATTTTTTTCATGTTACAAACTTCAAAATTCTTTGGAGAAATGTCCAATCATGTCCTTCACTCATTTTTTTTTTAACTTTTACTTTTAAGACAGGTCTTGTGTAGCCCAGGCTGGCTCAAATTAACTATGGATCTTGAAGTCTCCCTTATCCATAGAAACAGAACAATGTTCCCAACACTAGCTTTTCTAATTTAACCACCGTGAACTTTGGTCTCTTCCTGTGCCACTCTATGGGTTCTTCTTAATTTTCAAGGCATTGACTTACTCATCCCTCCAAATAAGGCCTAGAGAATCTGGGTTTGGGTGGAGGAGGTGATATCAGGACTCTGTGAGTGGTGCATAGGAGTTAATTGGAAAAAAGGAGGTAATTTAGTCAAGGCAAAGGAAGGAGAATATGCAGGTGCCCTGTGGTCAAAATACAATGAGAGAGAAACAAAGGAAAAACAATGCTCTTCAAGAGACTGATAAAGAAAGGAGAATAAAGAAAGCAAAGAGATGAGATCCCAGCCTGGAGCATAGCCAGGGTGCTGCCACAGAAGGACCCCTCAGGGCTACGTGTCTTCCTTAAGTAAAATGAGTTAAGCCCGTGTTCCCTGGTCCCTGAAGGCTTTCACTCTCTGCTCTCCTCATTCCTGAGCATGGATAATGGGCTCCTCAGATTTCCCTCAGAAGTTGAAGATTCCCATTCAACAATCCAGATAAGCGTGACATTGCTGTCACCAATGCCTGGAGTCAGAAATGCTTAAATTGGCTCAGAAATTTTCATATGTCAAAAGTGAGGAGACAGAATCAGGCAAAAAGAGGCACAAATTAAACTAATTAAATAACTGATTAAACACACATGGAGTAGGAAGGCACCAAAGCTACAGTGTGGATGAACCTTGAAATGTCATGCCAAGTAACAGATACTGGTCACAAAATGCACCTATGGCCCATTCCTCTGAAGTGTCCAGAACAGGCAAAGAGGGCAGGTAGATTCACAGTTTCTTGGAGCTGGAAGTTGCAGGCAGATAAAGAGAACAAAGAGAGCATATGGGCTTTTAAGGGAAGGAAAGCTAAAATTGGTTTGTAGTGGTGACTGAATAGTCCTAAAACCAAGCAAAAGTTGATTTTAGCTTTTTAATGGGTAAACAGAATGTGTGACACTTTTCATAAGCAAAATACACACACATGAAAGTATTTTAAGTTTTGAAGGTGTTTTGTTTTGTTTTGAGACAGTCTCACTACTGACCTGAAATTCACTATGTAGACCAGACAGACTGGTCTCTAACTCACAGAGATATGCCTGCCTCTGTTCTCCAAATTCTGGGATTAAAGGTGTGCACCCCCACAGGCAGACCAGTATTTAAAATGTATTACTCTACGTAGTCTAACATGAGGCTGGAAAGATGGCTTGGTGGTTAAGACCATTTGTGGCTCTTGTAGAGTTTGGTTCTTTGTACTCATATTGGTAACTCCAGCTCCAGAGGACCTAACACCCTCTTCTGGCCTTCATCTTTTGCTCTCTGTCTCTCTGTCTCTCTGTCTCTCTGTCTATGTCTCTCTCTCTCTCTCTCTGTCTCTCTCTCTCTCTCACACACACACACACACACACACACACACAGAGGAGGAGGTAAGAGAGAGAAAGTGAGTAAGAGGCACACAAACACATAAATTTTAAAAGCTAAAAACAAACCTTTTTAAAAAACACTTGTTTGTAAGAAGTGTAAAGTCCCATTAAGTGTCCTTCCCAGGCCACTCTGCTCCTCTCTAGGTGTCTACCCATGATGCGTTGTTCATATTTTAGAATTTCACTGCTGATGTTGTGCTGTTGATTGAGTGTATACATTCTAACCAAGCTAAAAATATATATTAAAAAAACCACAAAACTAAAATGTACAAAAGACACATGCATTGTCACCAGGAAGGATGTATCACTAAACAGAGAAAGGTCAGGTTATTAAAAGAAAGTCTCGTCTTCCTGAAATTGTTTAAAAGAATAAAATGGAGTTCTCCAGGACAGCTTCAGTCATTAGAAATGCAGGGTGAAAAAAAAACAGAAACAAAAGAAATACATGCTGTGGAATATCGCTCTGAATGCTATGAATATGTGTTGCTCTGATTGGTTGATAAATAAAATGCTGATTTATTTTCAGGCAGGAAGTATAGGCGGGATAAGCAGACAACAAGAATTCTGGGAAGAGGAAGGCTGAGTCAGGAGTCGCCAGCCAGACACAGAGAAAACAAGATGACAATGCAGAACTAAGAAAAGATACCAAGCCATGTGGCTAAACATAGATAAGAATTATGGGTTAATTTAAGTGTAAGAGCTAGTCAGTAATAATCCTGAGCTAATGGCCAAGCAATTATAATTAATATAAGCTTCTGAGTGATTGTTTTATAAAAGGCTGAGGGACTGTGGGTGAGATATTTGTCCCGACCACCAGCCGGGTGGGACACAGGAAATCTTCCAGCTACAAATACAGGGTGTTTTCCCATTATCCTTGGAAGGGGTTAGAAGAGAAGACAGTCACTGTGCAGCTCCCCTCTGAGAGCATCACTCCACTTCAGCATCCTGTGCTGCACAGAGTTGCCTGTGTCATCCCTTTGCCTCAGTTTCCCTTGGTGGAAGGGTACAGCCACTACCCTATGAGCAAAGAAAAAATATGAGAGAAGTAGGTGAGTTCCCAGCAGCTGCCCTTCCGAGGCTTGGTGAGAGGTCACAATCGGGTCAGTGTGTTGCATGGCTTCCTGTCTCAGCAAATCGAAGCTTCCTTTGTGTCAACTTCATTCAGAATAAAAATACAGCGTCCCTGGCAGGCTAACACCCTCACTAAACAGGGCATGCTCACCTCACATTAAGTTGCCCCTCTGTCTACAAACTCCAGACCCTGGAGACAACCCTACTGTGTGGAAACTATCAAAAAACCTGGAGAGAAGGAAGAAAGAGAAGACGGGTGGACCATAAGGAGATATAGCTGATGAGAACACAGTGAAAATAGGAAGGGGAAGAGGAGGAAGGGCCATCTCCTCTCTCAAAAGGGGCATCTATGGACTGAGGTTGTTATCTCCTGCTTCCTTCTTCATTGAGACATTAGTTTCTCCTGTGTAAAACTTACGTTTCTAAATAAGACTGGACCTTCCTCATTCATTCATTTTAAAATAGTTTTCATAGTATTTTAATTTATTCTTGGACAATTTTATGTATGATACAATATATCTTGGTCATGTTCATCCCCACCCCCACTACTGCTTCCCACTCCTGCTGGATACCTTCCATGTGTGCCTCTCCCATCTCTATGTCTTCTTATTTATCAATTAATTATTGTGTGAGCCTCCCTGTCTGTATGTGTGCCACCTGCATGCAAGTACCCATATAGACCAGAAGGAGGTGCCAGATCCCCT
>CABHPH010147983.1:0-10708 GCA_902168325.1 Peromyscus nudipes | reverse complement strand
TGATGATGGCACTCATAGGCTCATATACTTCAATTTGTGTTCCCAGTTGGAACACCATTGCTTGAAGGATTAAAAGGTATGACATTGTTGGAGAAGTTGTACCACCTTGGGTGGGTTTTGTGGTTTCAAAAGTCTATGTCAGCACCGCCCCCACCCCTCTCTCTGCCAAATGTGAACTCTCAGCTACTGCTTTAGTGTCAAGACTCTCTGCTTGAGGCCATGTTCCCCTCCATGGTGACTGCAGAGTAACCCTTTGAAATTGTAAGCAAAACCCCAGTTATATGCTTTCTTCCATAAATTTTCTTGGTCATAGTGTCTTTTTACAGCAATACAGACGGAAAAGGACTATCACAGGCAAGTGAACACTATAAATATTGGATTCAGGGAAAATGAAACCAAGTGATATTCATTCTGGAAAGGAACCCCCCTGCTGAAGTTTGTTGAATTTTTGTTTTGATTTTGGTTTCTCTGGTCTCACTAAATGAGTTGTTCTGTGCTATTGGGCTTCTGTTTTCGGTGTTTTCCTGTAATCTTTCATGCTTTTTAGAAATTGTAATGAAAACATCTGCCCTTCACCCTTGCTACTGTGTTCTAATCCCACTGAGATTATATGAGTGCTCAATTACTGCTTTCATGCCAAAAATAGTTGTAGGCTAGAGATGGAGGTTTGGAGTAACAGAAAAGTATTTATGTTTTCTATCTTTTTCTGAAGTCAACTGATGGAGACACTCTGTAGCGAAAGGAAGGAGAACTGAGATCTCACGTATCCTCAAATATAAACCAAAGCATACCTAATGCTAAGATGTTTAATGAAGGGGAAAGTCGTTAGAAGGAGATGTATGACCTAATTGTTACTTGTAGGTCTCATTAGTTATGACTTATGAAAACAGAGAAGAAAGAGGAAGAGAATAAGAACAGCGTTAGGAACTTGGTTATGGTTTATATGTATAGTGTCCCTTTAAAATCTTGTGTACTGGGGCTGGAGAGATGGCTTAGTGGTTAAGAACACTGTTGCTCTTTCAGATAGAGTTCTGTTCCAAGCACCTACTTGGTGGTTCACAACATTCTGTAACTCAAGTTCCAAATGATCTGATGTCACTTTTGTACTCTTAAAAAAATGGACATGCATGTGGTACATATACATACTAGTAGGCTATGATGGCTATACTTAGTTATTAATCTGACTTCACCTGGAATTAATCAAATTCCGAGTGCTTGAGTATACCTGTGAGGATTTTTTTTCTTAATTAAATGATTTAAAGAGTGAAGACCCATTTTAATCTGGATCTTTTGAGGAGGGAAGATAAATCCACCTTTAATCTGGGCCACAGCTTCTGGTGGCAACCTATACAAAACACATGGAAGAAAGTTTTTCCTCTTTGCCTGCTTGCCCTGACCCTGGCTGGCAAGTCCATTCCTTCAGTGGCATTAGAGCCTACTTCTTTGAGATTCTAGGGTATACTGAAGACCAGCTGAGAAAGCTAGCATTATGAGCTGAACAACGACTAGATTCATGAACTTTTGTTGGTAGACAGCCATTTTTTTTTCACAAGCAGTACTACAGCTTGTAAGATGCTCTAATAAAGTCCATATATATTAATTCTATCATTTCCGTTCCTCTTGAGAACCCCAACTAACACATGAGCCAAGGACTTGCATGGCAAGGTATGGGTTGTGAAGAATGAGAATGTATCATAGCTTGGGGAATGTTACTTAACAGACTTAGTTAGATTCATGCTAAAAGTGTTCTTGATAAAGATGGACCCAGAGAACCAACTTTGAGATCTCTATGCAAAAAGAGTGCAAAGATGACTAACTACATTTTCATCTAGCGGACGGAGCCACTCCGTAGTCGGTGTTTATTTTTGGCTGGCCCAGTATGTAAGCATGCTGCAGCAAAGCATGACTGGGTCATGAGGAATTGTGATTATGGGAAGGGAAGAAACATGAAATCTCTTTGTTCTTCTTTAATCATCTGCTATCTATCTTGATAACTCCATAATCATGGGAACCACCTAGACATGTAGATTAGTGGTCCAACACTCAAATAAATTTTGTCTGATGATCTTTAAGCTTGACTATATACAGTGAAAAAATCTTATTAAATTTGCCTCTGTTTCCTTCTCTTTGTTATTTCTTCCCTTGAAACTCCTCTCTCTTTCCTTCATAGCTCTCCTATCCCCATCATTATTAATTACTTCACATAAGCTGCCTTGTAAAAAGAATTCTCAATGAATGTGCTTAATTTTAGTCACAGAATTAGTAGATACTGGAGGAACTCTCAAGTATGTTAGCATGATAGAGGACATTCAGCATTGGGAAAAGTAGTATGTTGAAAAAAAAAAGTGAACATTTTAAGTTATACTACAATGCAATTATCACGGAAGTGCCTTGTAGTCCTCTTAGTGTATTGATGTATGCATTCTCTCAACCATGTTCCAACAGTTGGCAGAAATAGTTCTCCATGGAAATGAATAAAATCAGATTGTTTCATAAAACATATTGCACTAAAATTAAAAATTCAAAACCTTTAGTCTTTCCCAACACTTTATGTACAAGAAAGCACAGCTCAATTTTATGTACACAGGTAGGCTAAACACAACAGATAATGTCTGTGTGCTATAAATTTCTCTAGTAAGCCATACTTCCTGATGTACTAGAATTTAAAAGGAATGTTACATTTTTCAGTAATTTTCATAGAATGGAAAAATAAAAAAAAAAATCTTTTCAAAGTCAAAGTCCACTGAGTAAGAAAAGAATAGTTTTGCCAGGTCATTTCAAGTAAAGGATAAATCTATTCAATTCAAAACCCTGCAATTCCACTACTACCCACAAAGAAGTGAAACTGTTTTGACCAAATGGAAGACATGCCTGATGAGATGTTTCCAAAGGTCAAGATAGATGCAAGCTTATTTATTTTTAGAAGCACGTTATTATTCACCCTTGATGGACAAACAGCAGGGTTATTACCCATCCAGTGAGTAGGAACAATTAAAGATGTGTGACGACAAACACCAAAAAATGAAAGATGTATCCTTATTTCTAAAAGTATTTAAATTGACTCAAATATATGATTTAGGAAAAAGTTTATAGAAATATATTCAGTTCCCTTTTCTCAGTTGTGATAGCTCTATAATAAACACTTCCAAAGACTTAAATAGTCAAATCAATCAAATAAAATATTAATTTAAATTTCCCTATAGACTTGCTAATGATTGACTAAAAATTGAACTTCATCAGAAGAAAATATACACAGCTTTCAGTGCTTGGAATCTCTTGCTCATGACTTGAGGTCTGTTTATTTTTCTTATAAAATGATATGGAGAAGACGTCAATATATTACATTTATTCTTTCCTTCAAATCATACAAAATATGTAAAACTACTTTTGAGAGATGAATATTCTGCTATATAGCCAGCTGTTTACAATTGAGTATTCTCCTTTAAAATATTTAGTGAACTCACAATCAATAGTGGGGTGTGTGTGTGTGTGTGTGTGTGTAGAAGTTTAAGAAATATTCAGGGATCTCTTTTAATTGAAGTGAGAAAATCTCTAGAACTTATTAATCTTGCTTAATTAAAATTTTAAGCGCATTGATTAGTCAACACTTCACTGTTCCCCAGCTCCTGTCCACCACTTCCACTTTGATTTCTCAGTTTGACTAAAGTATTTCATACCGTGAATCATGCACTGCTTGTTTTCTGATTGGCTAATTATGCCATCATAAAGTTTCATCCATGTAGTCACATATTAAACAAAGCCCTGCCATTTGAATACATTGTAGCCATTTGTAAATTTTTTCCCACGTTTTCTATGTTATCTGTTAATGAGCAAAGATCATTCTTGTTAGTCACAATGCATAGTGCTGCTTATAATGTACTTCCTGTTTACTTAGGTAATATTATATCCTTCTGAGGTCTTTGATGTAGTTGAAGACTAGATAGTTATAATTTTTCTTGGTTATGATAAAAGATAAGTTAGATATATAACCTTAGACTCACAAATATAAGATAGATAAAATATTTTCTTTAAATTTGCCAAATATAAATAGACTAGATATTGTAGTTATAATTCTTGCCTTATAACTGTTTTGTTATATGTAATTTTACTATGTTAAAGTTAAAACCTTCCTTTTTGTTTAGACTAAAAAGGGAAAATGCTGTGGGGTAATGCTATTGTACACTGGTTTAATAAAACTCTGATTGGCCAGTAGCCAGGCAGGAAGTATAGGAGGGGCAAGCAGACTAAAACAATGCTGGGAAGAGAAAGAACAGAGTCAGTCACCAGCCAGACACAGAGGAAGCAAGATGTGAAGGCAGAACTGAAAAAAGGTAAAAAGCCACATGGCTAAACATAGATAAGAATTATGGGTTAATTTAAGTGTAAGAGCTAGTCAGTAGTAAGTCTGAGCTAATGGCCAAGCAGTTATAATTAATATAAGTTTCTGAATGATTATTTTCTAAAAGGCTGTGGGACTGTGGGTGAGAGATATGTCCCGATCACAAGCCAGGCAGGACAGAGGAAAACTTCCAACTACAGTTGATGTATTTATTGCTTGTATATATTGTATATAGTTATTATATTTATTGTATAAAGCTTTTCTTATATTAGTTGTAACATTTTTGTTTTTTATTTTAGACAAAAAAGGAGTAATGTGGTGATATATTGTGTCCCCCAATATATTGTGCACACTAATAAAGCTTATCTGAGGAACAGAGGAAAAAGCCAGCCACTGTAGTAAACATAGAAGTCAGGCAGTAGTAGCACATACCTTTAATCTTAGCATTCAGGAAGCAGAGATCCATCTGATTCTCTTTGAGTTCAAGGCCACACTAGGAACAGAGCCAGGCATGGTGGCCCACACCTTTATTCCCAGTACTAACCATAGAGGTCTAGAGGTCTGTACAGAAAGACAGGAAATGAAGTAGCTGGGCAGAGAGAGGAAGTGAGATGGCAGAACAGAAAGGCATATAAGCATGGATAGACAGGAAGAAGGTCTCTTTGGAGATTGAGTTGGTAAGTTGAGGTTGGCTGTGGCTTGTCCTTTTGATCTCTCAGTTTTAACCCCAATATCTGGCTCTGGGTTTTTTATTAATAAGACTGTTTAGCAATTCATCTTACACTTTACTTATGGAACCATCTCACCTAATGGAAGCTCCTGTGAGATTTAAAAACACCAGAATTGACTGAAAACATTAGGGTAGAAAGAATTTTAAAACAGACAAGAGAAATGATATACTTTTCTTTGAATTGCTAATAGTTTATAAACATTATTTTTCTCTTTAACTGAACATAAGTTTAAAGAAATTACTCCAATAATTTCAGAAAATGAATTTTCAAGAGTAATATATAAAACAATTTAGCATGAAGCAGTGAATCAAAGAACAGACACAAAGAAATTGGAAGCTGAAATTCCAATGATGACACCTTGCACCGCACACAAGATGGGTTTTGTGAAGCTAATTAGTGCTCTGTAATGGAAAGCAGTATAGCAGATCCTGTATGGTTACGAGATGAACTTGAAAACAATTGCATATTTCTTATAATTTATATTCCCAAGTTATCAAACATAATTGTTTTTAGTCTTGCAGGTAATTGGCTTGCAACTTTCATAAAGTTATTAGGATGTGCTCCTTCACTGAAATCTTCATAAGCCAAATTTTAGTAACTTTACTTCATAAACTTCAGAATAGGTTACAATTTAAACTTGGTATTTAGCTTCAAGGAAAATGTTTTGTAATGAAATTGGAATCACTTCATAGATAAACTAATAAAATATTTCATCACATTTTATTTTAGAGGACAGCAATCTTTTATTGCAAACAGTAAATATTATTGAAGTGTTTGAACTATTAGAAGGAACTAAAATTGGTCAGCCTAATGTACAAGCACTGAAAAGTCACTCTATGATTGACACATGTGTATGAATTTTCACATATCTGTATTTTTACGCTTGACATTTCAATCATGACAATGTTATGAAAGAGAACCCAAAGGATTATTTAAAAATAAAATGAAACAGAGAGTAAAATATGAATGCATGTTATGAACTCACAAAGAAACAAATATATTTATATTTTTAAAAAAAAACCCTGGCAATATTTGAGGAGAAAGATTTAGCAAAGTTGGTAAGTAAATGAAATAATAAGCATTGTATTCATTAACGAATTAATTCAACATATTAAATATTACTATATTTAAGTTTCTGTTTTAAAAAGGATCCTCTAAATTTCAGTCATTGTTGAACCAGCATTTATTTTGTATTCACACTACCATGCACAACATGTTTTTGATAGCCTTGTTCATATAGTCATTGTAAAATAGAAGTCCGCAACACAACCAAGAAGTGTGCAAAGGGGTGGAGATGAAAGATGGCAGGCACAGAGAGGGAAGGGGGACACAAAGCAGCCCTAATGATCTCTTCAATAAAGATATTTCCAAATGGGTCATTTTCTACATAAAATATTAGATTTACTTTGTTAAAATAATTGACAATACATTTGCAGGTTTTTAAATATTTTCTGAGAATAAATGAAATAATTGTTCTGAGAATACAATATTATGGGGTGTGTGTGTGCGCACATGTGCAAAACACAGAGGTAGAGAATTAGAGGAATATAGGTAGACAGAAAAACAACAGTAGACTAAGATGGTGGGGTCTTGCTCCCAGAATACGTTGTGATAGAGCTCAAAGAAGGTGCTTATTTGTAACAGGACTATTAGAGGAAAGTGGTCAGATGAGATACCTTACTACCCAGCCCCCTTTGCTTTCAACAGACTCCCAACCTTGTTCTCCCATCCACAAAGGAGTTGTTTTCTTGCTTCGATAGACAAGGTATTCCTTTCACGTTCTCTGCCTCTCTGTCTTTAGTCTCTTTCAAGTGTTGAATTCTTTGTCCTATGGAACAGAGATGGACAAACTCCTAAACAACCACCAGCATCTGTGTTACAGTGACAAGCAGACAGAGGTCAAAGGGCAACTTTGTGGAGTTGGTTATTCCATCCACCTTTACATGAGTTCAAGGGATTGAACTCACTGTTACCAGGCTTATTTGATAAATGCCTTTACCAACTGAGCAATCTCATCAGCCTGGACTCTTGCATCTTTGTATCCTTATCCTTAAACCTGGAATCTTCCCACTGTCTCTGCTTCCAGCTATGAGTGAAAATAATAGATTTTATACAGTTTATCAATTACATCAGACTATGATAAAGAAGAACTTGTTAGCATATAAGGTAGTTTTTGTTTATTGTTATAACAAGCAGACTGTTATAGTATGAGTCATGCTGTTTTATTACAAATTATCCCAAAGCCATGATTTAGGATAAAAACTATTTAAATTGTCTCATTGATTATGTGCCAATTCCAGGGTTTGTTGTTATGTCATGTAGATCAGCTCTTTGCTGAGTTGCCTCTCAGGCTGAATGGTTTAGGATGGCTTCCCTGTGGTCAAGCTGTTGCATTCTTCATATGTCAACCCCTCCAATAAGCCTGGGGAGGGAGGGGGCATGGAAGGCACAAAGGGAAGCAGAAGAAAAACAAAGTCATTCTACGTGACTCATTGAGAAAGAGTTGGTCAAAGGTTTACACATTCAACAATAACTAAACACTCCATGAGTCTACCTTTGTTAAATTTATAAAAAAAAAATTCTACCCACCTAATAAATCATCTTACCAAGTCAGGTTAAAAGACAGGAGTGATTAAGGTTAAAAGACATGGAAGATTAAGTTGCTTTTCTAAATGTCTGTCTAGAAGTTTCTGTGTTTCAGTTGATTTGTCAATTTTCTTCATGAAAGATGAACATAATATTCTTTAAAATATTGGTGATATTACTATAATGATTCTGTTTGATTTCAAAGATTGCTGTTATTTCAACTTTATGGTAATGAAATAATTATAATAAATGGCATTTGGAATATTAACAAAAATTACATATGGGGACATTTAATAAAAACTTTGAGCAGTTTTTATATTTTCTCAATAGAGACATACATATAAACACCAGTAAGTTTTATACAAAGATACACTTTATTCTCTGAACTAATTTAAAAACACTTTCCTTGGGGTTCTGTGGTATTATTAACATCTCAACACGTTTCCTAAAACAAACAGGATAAAAATTGAAATTTGATGGATCTAACTCTGCTTCCTCTTGGTGCCTGCATGCTGACGGTGAGGACATAAGGCTCTGGCTGACTCAGGGAAGCAGGAGAGTCCTAACTGCAGGCTCCATCCAAGCAATCTTTTATTAATGAGCCTTCCACTTATTAAAGACCATTTTTCATCTCCATGTGCTTAGAAAGGAACAGAGGCAGTCTACTCAGGGTGATACTGTGCCAAAGGATCTTTAGTCAGCATGAGAAAACAGGAGCACCTAACAGGAAAATCTGATCTGTTTTGTCACATTCATTCTTTCTTTAACAGCAAGACTGGCAATTATAGCAGTAGAAATATTTTCACATCAGAGTAAAAATTTATAACTTAAAATATATATTTTAACATTTGGAAAAATTTCCTCAGTTAATGCACATATTAATGTCAATTATTCCATCCCAATATATTTTCAATTTCATGAAAATAAAAACTATTAATCATATGTTTTTTTACAAACTGTCTTTTTTTATCAATTTTTTATCTATTGTTTATTATGCTGACATGTAATATGGTCAAATGCTTACTAAATTCATAGAAATATGCATTGTGCACCAGGTAACTAAAATTGTGCTGTGGAAATCCAAACTATGGATTGACCTTGGAAAATGATTTATGAGTCTGTGTTTAAAGACTAAGAAACTATCATGAGATGCTATGATAAGCCTTTAAGAAACTATCATGAGATGCTATGATAAGCCTTTGATTTATGAAACACAAAAACAAAAATACAGTCAGGATCTAACTGTGTACTTATAAACAATACAGACTTCTTAAAACGTGGACTTCTTCCATATCTCCTCTATTGTGTGTTGCTAAAATATTTTAGGTTTTATGTTCAGTGTTGAACTCTGTAATATAACATGATAGTTCCTGGGATAACAAACTCATGACACCATTTAGACACAACACTTTCAATGGGGCTGAGATTCTTGCCTGTAAGCAGGCCATTGTTTTGAGCAGTTTAATGTAGTGGTGGAATATTTTTAAACTTACAGTAAGTATTTGTGCTGAGAAGACATTGACCTTTAATACCATCTGAGGAATATTGTTTTTGTTTTACATATATATGTAAATTATGTAAAACAATTTTAAATTTATTTTGATCATATTCTTCCCCTCCCCCACATTCATCCAGGTCTCCAAGGAAATTTGTTTTTCAATTTTATTTTTTTTCATTTTTCTTTATTAACAAATTTTCTACTCACTCCACATACCACCCACAGATCCCTCCTCATCCCTCCTCCCACTCCCCAGCCCTCTCTCCCAAGCCACCTCGCATCCCCACATCCCCCAAATCAAGGTCTCCCATGGGGAGTCAGCAGAGCCCAGCACAATGAGCCTAGGCAGGTCCAAGCCCCTTCCCACTGCACCAAGGCTGTGCAAGGCATCACACCACAGGCACCATATTCCCAGAAGCCTGCCCATGTACCAGGGACAGAACCCAATCCCCCTGCCTGGATGCACCCCAAACAGTTTCAGCCAAACAACCGTCTTCCGAATCCAGAGGGCCTAGTCCAGTCCCATGGGGGCTCCACAGCCACCAGTCCACAGTTCATAGTTCATAGGCTTCCACTAGTGTGGCGGTCATCTCTGCACGTCCTCCCATCGGGATCTCAATATCCCCCGCCTACAGAATCCCTCTTCTCTTTCATCAGCCTGGTGCCTGGCCATGGATCTCTGCATCTGCCTCCATCAGTCATTAGTCCAAGTAAAAATTTTAAAAGCTTTATATGGGAAGGGAAATACTAAAATAGTACTCATCCGAACTACTCATGTTTTGGAGTTTTGAATTTGGAGTGGAAAAAAAAATCCTACATGAAGTTCACTTCGTTTCTGGACTGTTCCTAAGGAAGATTAATTATATTTGAAATTAAAATTGTAAATTTTGAGTTAGTTATAATTTAAGCTTCTTTTGATTCTTACCTTTTTAATTTAAAATTGTATTTGTTCATAATTGTATACATGACTACTGCATTTATATCATTTGTACCACTTCCTCTCCCTCTTCTTTAATTATTGTTGCACGCACACTTTGTGTGTGTGTGTGTATGTGTGCGTACCCTGTTGAGTCCATTTAACATTGCTCATATGTACATGTGTTTAGGGCTAACCACCTGGGATTGTACAAAACTATCAGGAGACTTATACCTGGAGAAAACTGATTCCTCCTCTTTCAGTGGCTATTGAGTACCTGTAGCTCTTCATCAAGGGGTGGGGCATGTTGGCATGTCAATTCGGTTATCATTATTTAGGTCTTGCTTAGGTAACTACATCGTTGAGATTTCAGCAGTGCATGCAGTTTCTCTGTTATGTCTAGAAGACATAACTTCTCAGCAGGCATCTTTCTGTTTCCTCTTCTGTGATTTTCCCTGAGCCCTAGCTGTAAGAGCTGTGCTGTAAATGTATCAGTTGGGAGTTGGCACCCCACAGCTCCTTATTCTTTGCATTTTGTCCAGCTGTGGATCTCTGGAATTAGAATAGTCGTGTCCTGAAAAAGAAGCTTCTATGATGAGGCGTGAGAACTACATGTATCAGGCTGAGCTGGTATTTAA
>CABHPH010147982.1:2927-14634 GCA_902168325.1 Peromyscus nudipes | reverse complement strand
ATGCTTGTGTTTTCTTTCTCTTCACTATGTCATTTAAAACCTGCATAAGGTCACTCAGTATCTCAGGAAGCAGCATTAGTGGGACTTAGCAGGTTGAGGAAAGAAAAGAGAGAACATAAGATGGAAAAGAGCCATGTTGAGGAATGTCAGGGAGGAGGGTAAGATACAAATTGAGGAAAAACACTCACAAATACAGAATGGAGTAGACAGCTGAAGTCATCCTTTGATCTGACCAGGTGTGAATCCACTCTGCAGGCAGGAGCATGGAGAAGGGGCATGTGACCCTTCTCCAAGTTCTTATAAGATGTCATGTACAACAGTAGGAAGCACCACCTTTTGGGGCCATGTAGTTTGAAGATTTCATGTGTCCTGGCCTGCTAGTGGTCAGGACAAATCTCTCCCACTTGAGTCACTCAAGTAAACATACAGAGGCTTATATTAATTATAACTGCATGGACATGGCTCAGGCCTTTTGCTAGCTTGCTCTTATATCTTAAATTAGCCCATAACTATTAATCTATGTATTACCACATGTTCCGTGGCTTTACCTGTGTCCCATTACATGTTGCTTGCTGGTGTCTCTCTCGGCCTTCTTCCTGTCTCTCTCTTTGAATTTCCTGCCTGCCTCTAAGCTGCCTTGCCATAAGCCAAATGACATTATATATCAACCAATCAGAGCAACACATATTTGCAGCATACTGAAAGACATTTCCCCCATCACTTCCCCTTTTCTGTCTAAACAAAAGGAAGGTTTTTAACTTTAACCTATTAAAATTACATATAACAGAACAGTTATCAAGCAAGAATTACAGTTACAATATCTATTTGTCTATTTATATTCCATAAAATTAAAGAAAAAATTTCTATCTATCCTTTATTTGTGAGTCTAAAGTTTCATATCTAATTTACCTTTCATCATAACCAAGGAAAATTATAATTATAACTATGTAGTCTTCAACTATATCAAAGACCCCAGAAGGATATAATATTATCTAAGTAAACAGGAAGAGCATTGTAAGCAACTTCCAAAAATCTAGAATTACAGAGACAGCTTGCTGCCTGCACAGTCACCTAAAGTTCTTCTGTAATGTTGGGGCCTCCATTTTCAGCCCATAGGTCTAGAGTCTCTCAGTCATTTCTCTCTGTGTCCTGTAGAATGTCTGGCAGTTTCTTCTGCATAGCAGGAACCTGAAGGACCATCTTGCCTTGCAAAGATCAGTGGTAACCTTTTTATGGGTCCTGCATGTCCAATCCATAAAACATTTTGTCAAGCAGTCCAGGCAAGAACAGTTTTTGGCCCAAATGGCTATTTTTGCCAAGAAGAAGATAAACTCCATATAGAGTGTCTTTGATGCCCATCTTTCTCTTTGAAGTAAATTGGTGCTGTCAGGAGCAGACATGTCTCACTGTCAAAGAAGTCTAAGTTTTTAAAACATTTTAAATGCCATATTCTGTAGGGCTTTGAAGTGTTTGAAGATTACCTACCTAATTGAAATATATCTATGTATACCTAGAAAACGTAGCTAACGTGACTACAAGTTTGATTACTATAGATGACTAATTATTAATCTGTTTCTCAACTATACACTACAATTTCAAATGAGTTGCACAAACCAAATACTTTAAACAAGAGTAGAAATATATGTACAGTATAACAAAATTAACTTTGAATTTGTATCAATAAACTAAAATCTATAGCAATGTAAACTATTTATCTTATATTTCTATATCATATCCCCCTTTCTTCTTTTAGAAAAAAGATTGACTATGACCAATAACAATTTGTAACCAACAACCTAAACAAAGACAAACATCTATAATCCATTTTTTGGGAATGTGGGCATAGTTTTCTAGGCTATTTTCTGCTGATAGAGAGCACTGGTAATCTTATGGGGACACAAAGAAAATTTTAGGATTATGGTCAACTCCTGACTGGAGTAGTCTGTGAGGCTGTATTCTCTGAGCCACTTACCTTGAAGTTGATTTTGGATGTTGGATGATCTGGGCTATGGTATCATTTGAGACCTTTCAGGGGATTTTGGCTGGTTAAACCATATTAGCCTGGAAGCAATCCACAGGTTTTCATCTTCTGTGGAAACAAAAGCAGAACCTCTTTTCCAAAGCCAAGTATCCTTAGAAATAGATTTTGAAATCAAGATATCTTTTATATATATATATATTTAACTCAGCAGCTTTTACAAGCAAATGTCTCTCTGCAGTTAAAATCCCAAAGACAATATAATTCAGACTCTCTGTGTAATATCCATCTTTATGTGGCCTATTTTTTATATTACCTTTACTGTCTCTTTAAAGACTTTATTTTTTAAAAATTTCTATTTCGTTATATAATTGTCTATATTCATTTTCTTTTCTCTTCCAAGCCTACATACACTTTTACACACATGATAAACCATTTAAAGTCTTATTCCATCTGAATCTACTGCAGTGGTTAGTACTGAAGCAGCTGCCTTGGCTGCTGACCCCGCCCATCTCAGCTCAACATGGTGGAGATAATTCACCACCAGCACTGGGAGCCATGCTGTCCACTGACTCTGGGAGGCAGCGAGTCTATGTTTCTATCAAAGCAGCGTGTAGCCCAGAAACCTCTTTTTTTTTTTTTTTTTTTTTTGTCTGTACTAGCAAAGGCTAAATCCACCACACAGCATGATGTGGGGCTTGGAGACGCCTCTGTGTACTGCAGCGGGAATCTGCCATGCTGCAGGTCAAGCATGCACACCACAAACCGGCCATAGAATAGCTCAAGCCCACAGGCTGTGGCTGGCCTGAGAGAGACAACTAGGAAGCTGTTTTTAGCTCTTTTTTTTTTCAAGCTTTCTCAAGTTTTAGGTGGAAACTCTTGCCTCACATTTTTGGTGTGATTTGTAGTTGGAAAATTTCCTGTGTCCCAGCCTGCCAGAGGTCAAGACAAATCTCTTCCACTTGAGTACCCCAAGTAAACACACAGAGGCTTATATGAATTATAACTGCATGGCCAGGGCTCAAGCCTTTTGCTAGCTAGCTCTTATATCTTAAATTAACCCATAACTATTAATCTATGTATTGCCGCATGTTCCGTGGCTTTACCTGTGCCCCATTACACACTGCTCCTTGGGTAGCAGGATGGCATAGCTCCCTGCCTTCTTCCTATCTTTCTCTTTGAATTTCCTGCCTGCCTCTAAGCTGCCTTGCCACAGGCTAAATGGCTTTATTTATCAACCAATCAGAGCAACACATATTTGCAGCATGCACAAAGACATATAGCCCAGGGCCCTGGGCTGAGCAAATATCACCACATGGGCCAAATATACATAACAAAATACATAACCAGTAACTTAACTCGATATGTTCGGGTCCCACCACAAAAACATAGACATGTAAAAGTGTGACAGTGTGTCTCCTTCAAAAATCAATTCTCCCAAACTAATGGTTCCTGAGTAGAGCCACTTGGGTGACACTCAAAGTGACAAAACACCAATTATTAATTCATTCAAGGAACTCAGAGAGGACAGGAATAAATGCCACAATGAAGAGAAAGAAAACACACACATGAAATAAGGAAGACCATTCAGGAAATGAAAATACAATTTAATAAAAAGATAGAAATTCTGTAGATTTACATCATACTCTGACTATATGGCATGAATTCTGAACTTTGCTAATGTTGCTATTCATTTCTTTTAATGTTTATCTATCTTGACTCAAACCGATATGAATTATTGTAGCTTTCATTGTTACAAAACCTTCCCATAGTCTCCCTATTGACAGCATGAGCACTACTCTGCCTCAGTGCCTAACACAGTACTGAATACATAGAACTTTTTCTTGATTGGGTCCATATAGATGTTCCGCTTAGAGCCAAGTACTCAGCAGTCACTTATTCTCAGAATTTTCATCAGTTAGGAGTCTCTGCACCAACTGCTGCCCATGGCGGAAAAATGTTTCTTTGACCAAGGCTTAGAACAACCTCAATCTATGGCTCAAATAAGCCTCACAGGACATTTTATAAGAACAGGCAGAATGAATGTAATAGCCCGAGAATGGAGATGAGTGTCGCGAAATGTTACTTCCCAGACATGACACAATTGTTGCACTCATGATGTTACAGAAGCGGTGTTTACCTACACAAGACCTGCGTAAGATCAGTCAATATTCCAGGTAGCAGTACTACTGGGACTTAGCAGGTTGAAGAGAGAGAGAGAGAGAGAGAGAGAGAGAGAGAACACGAGCTGGGAAAGAGGCATGTTGAGGGGTGTCAGAGAGGAGGATAAAGGATTTGGGGGTCGATATGCCATTGTACACACAATGCAATTATGTAAAGATAAATAAAAAATATCCTAAAATAAGAATGTTTTTAATCACTGATGTGTTAAACAGTAAATGGAAATTAGGCAGCAGAAATCTCATAAAGCAGCTTGCATCATTAGATTTCAGTGACTCGGGAGAAGCTGTAGGTATTCTGTCTTTGCACAGATGTTACTGAGCGGAATTTGATCTTGCTCTTCCCCTGCCTTCCTTTCTTGTTTCAGTACAGCACATGCATGTTGTGGGTACTGACAAAACTGACTCCATGGTGCTAAGATTTTAAAGGATGCCAATCTGGCCTTGCTGTCCCTAAGCAGAGAAAGGGAATTCATGTAAGGAAAGAAATGGATTGTTTGTCTTCTACAAATTATCTGTACTCTGCGTTGAGTGCAGTAATTCTATTCTATGGAAAGTTATTTATAGAGGTTTTTTAGGAAAAAGAGGGTGCCGACAGGGTAAGGAGCTCTGATCCTTTTAAAATATTTATTTTTTTTCTAAAATAAACACTGAAACTGGAAACCAGGTGTAAAAAAACAGGCATATATTCTAATTTGATTTCTCTTTATTTTTTTTTTCAGAATCACTGCCTGTCATTCAGATCTTTTCAAAAATAGTTACCATAATAAATGAGGGTTATAGGGTCAAAAATGTTAGACACATGAGTGAAAATGTTAATATAAACCCATTTATTGTTCAATTAATGTACCCTATCCATATGGACAACATTATTCTATTGTGAAGTGTAACTACTGTGCTTTGCTCCAAGCTGTTTTCTCTAGACCTAGGCTCTTAGAGAGATAGATGCTCTCCCTAAGCCCCATATCTTATTGTTCATGAGTGAATTGCAGCCCCAGTTGTACGTGTTGCTTGGAGGCAAATATGTAATTTATTTCACCCCTCACCTGTACCCCAAATCAAGAGTAGTATTTATTACATGCTTAAGAGCTTAGCAATTGGATGGAGAAAATATGGATGGTTTTTGGAAGAAAAGGAGTGTGATGTAAACAAACCTCAGTAAGTGCTTTACTGGTATGTATATGTTGAGATCCTATTGCATGCTTTCCTGAATCTTCCTTACTTGATGCTAGGAGTGTGAGAATCAAAAATTACCATGAAAGTATTCAAGCAGAACTGTTAAAAATTATTAAATGCTGAATTCTACTTTTGTACAAAGAAAATTAGATTCCTGTCACAAAATACATAAATATAATGTAACATTTCCTCTGTGCTACATATTGAATAGTTGATAACTTTGTTGACATGTCCTTATTTGGAGTTAGTATTTGTGAAGATACTATATAATCTGTTTTGATCAAATAAATTATAAGTAATAGTATGACTGAGGAATTATATCTAACTAAGACTGTTCTGACTGTGCTAATAATTACTGACACTTTTGTGCTTGGAGCTCTTTTTCCAACATGGACACATAGATAATCACACTCATCCACTGTCATTGATTTGGTGATTTGGTCTGCCAATTTAGAAAGACTTGGCGCCAATGAACTCAGATAATTCCTCACAGCTAGTTATTTATATAGACTTGTATTAATCATAGTCACCAGTTAATTCAGGGAAAGACCCAGTCAAATGCAAAGATTCTGAAATCATTGAAAAAATTCCCTATGTATCCATTTTTTTGTCACAGCATCATTCAGACTTAGCTCAGAGATGTGTATATCAGTAAAATATTTTTAAAATTCAGAATAAGTCATGTGTGAAATAGTGTGTCAGTTTTATAATGAGTATAAAATTGTGTTTAGCTATGAACAGGATTTAAACACCTTGCAAGATTATCACTAAGGTAAATGAAGAGCCAAAAATAAATTACACAGGCATTTCTATTTGCGTTTTCTTTTTCATACTGTTTTATTATCAGCTCAGAATTTTCCAATATTCAAAGTGTGAATAAGAATAATGAATCATAGTCATCCTTCAAATATATGTGTTTGCTTCTCTTCATGTAATTACCACTGGTTTAACCTATGAAGTTCATGGCTAATTTTAAATTTGTTTTTTAATTAAAATACCTTTTAAGTAGGAGTCATAAATTATGCATTTTGGGATGTGCATCTTCCTTATTAATGTCTACTAAATGGCATATAACTAATCAATTTGCCTTTTATTTGGCTTTTGAAAACAGATTTCATGTTTACTTGAATGAATATAGTTTATTTGAATGAATATTTAATTTTCATTTTATTACAGTTCCCTATCTATACAAGTCTAAGAGTATTGTGAAGGGAGGGAGGGAAGAGGGAGAGAAAGGGATAAAGGAGGGAGAGAGAGGGAGAGAGAGAGGGAGAGAGAGAGAGAGAGAGAGAGAGAGAGAGAGAGAGATTTCCATTGTTATCTTTGTACTAGGTGGGTGTGGTGTGCTGTAAGGAATGAGGATGGTAATATAGAAAGAAAACAGACTTCACATAAAAGAAGCTATTCCTTTTCATTTTCCTTTGTTCTGAATTGATTTGGCTTATACAAAAGCATTTATCAAGAACAATTATGGGAATTCCAACACTTATTTCAGTATTTATATCTTAAGAATATAGTGATTTTTCACATCTTTTAGATTATGACTACAATTATTTAACTTGATTTACACTAAAAATTCATTCTTCCTATTTTGTATATGGGAAACTTGAGAGTTGGAGAGAAAAATTAATCAATTAAAATTACCCCAGGAGTCACCCTTAGAGAACTTGAATCTAAGTTTCCTAACTTTTTTGAACTTTTTTTTGTTTCATTTCTCAGTGTACTATGAATCTTAATTAGAATTCAGTCTTTCATTTAGTAAGTTTTATCCACTATTTATGTTATATATTATTTATATATATTTTGAACTTTGGCATCTGCACTGTCAAATAATAGACAAGTGCCTATCTCATGTGTCGTGCTGATTGAATGATAATTTATGTAAAACGTTTGAACTAGTCTTTGGACAAGCACATGAACTCTGTTAAGTACTAGTTAAGCCATTTAAGCTTTTGGTCGCTATTGCAAAACACCAACAAAACAATATATGGAAACAAAGGTTTGTGTTAGCTCATGGTTTCAGGAACGTCGGTACAGTAGATGGCAGATTTGGTATGTAAATCAGAGCAGCTTTTAACAAAGTCCATGAAACACGCACACAGAAGTCTTGCTCTCAAGCTCACTATCTTTCTCTTTTCCTCTTCGCATTTCACAGAAGTCTCCAAGTCTGTAGGATTGGATGATCCGTATTCAGATGTCTTTTATCTGTATAAATCCCCGTGCAGATACAGCTAGGGATATGCCCTACTAATCCCCTATGTACATCTTAATCCAAGTGATATGACAATTGATATTTAACCATCAAATTAGTTATTATTAGTAATAATATTCTACTTAACACATCAAAGGATGTGAGGAGGGTCCAACAAAATTTGTTGAAAGATACAGCTTTCTAGAATTTCCATAGCTGCTTTCTATGTCTGTCATTATCTGTGTTGGCTGCCCATGAATGTTATGTGGCTTAAGAATTATTTAGTTAAGAAGATCAAGTATCAGAAGCTAGAAAGGTGGTTCAGCTGGCAAGAGCACTTGTTGCTCTCTGAGAAGACCTGAGTTTGGTTTCCAACAACCACGTCAGGTGTCTTATAGCTACCTGTAACTCCATCCTCTATGGAACCCTATTCTGAACTCTGAACTTCGTGGGTACCTACACACAAGTGGCACACATACACATACATAAAATAAAATAAAAACAAATCTTTAAAAGAGTCATATACCAAATGCATTCAGACTTAGAAGAATCATTTCTTTCACTTGGACCATAACTGCATCAGTCATACCAGAGCCTGAAGTGCTCATCCCTAAATGGAAATTCTGAAAATGACTGAGTGAAAGTTCCTCCCAATAATTTAAATTTGATTTCATTTTCCCTTCTTTTCCTCTATAAAATGATAAACTTTAAAATAATAAAAAAGTCTAATATATTAAAATATAAGTGAAGACAATTACTGTCCTTATCAGCATATTTATTACATATTTTCCTTTTTGTTATAAACTGTTTTGAGTTTTTTAGGTTTCCGAATCAGTTAACCTAATACTGATGTTATTCTACATCAGTGCTTTTCAATTAATTTTGTCTACCATTCAATATGATTGAGATAATTATTTCTATGATTGCCTAGGCCACTGTCCATAAGAATAAAGCATAAGACAATGCCTAGAGATACAGAGCTACAACTACTGAATGTGAATTGTTAATATCTCAACCATTTAAAATATTTTTATTATATATATATCATAAAATGATCTCTGTACTTACTGAATTCACAACTCTAGAATGAAAAAATCAGACAAGAACTGTCTCATCACAACCTTTTTGACTAATCACTCATAGCCAAGAGCTGACAAGATGGGAAAGAATTAACTTTTCCGTTACAAAAAATCTTCACTCCACATATTCTGCACCTTTAGAGCAGGCAAGAATGGCAAATGTTTTCCTTTCACATAAATTTCTTTCAAAGTGAAAAGAATTCTTCTAATCATTGTTTTCCCACAGGCAAATGTTCACATCATTTTAGAGCTTGCCACTATAGAAGTATGACACAACCCGTGTTATTTTTGGCAGCTTCTTATCTTTGATTAGTCTGACTTAGCTAAGAGATTCAGCAAGGCAGAAAGGGCCATTCAGACACAACATGCTAGATTTTCTAGTGTTTTCACGCAACTCTGCAAGTCCTTTTAGATTTTTTTTAAAGATACAAGCCAAAAGGTCAAACCTATAATGTTTGATTTTCCCAACTAGTGTAACTCTTCCTTCATTGCTTGAAAATCTGCTGTATCAATACGTTCCTCCTTATTGTAAGAGAATAAAGAGTCCATGGTTCATCGTTTTATCAAACTGAAGGCATGTGTCCATAGTGATCTGTATTTGTTCTCATTCATAGCTGTAATTAGTCAATCTTTCATAAAAATTCCAAGATGACTTTTGTGGTAGAACAATGTTTAAGGCTGTCACTTTATAATCTACATATATGTGAACTCACATCTCCATCAAATACACCTGGAAGAGGTTGTTTAAAGTCTTCCTAATATTTGGAGGCATGCATCATGTTCTGTTGACTACCTCTTTCCAGACTCTGTTGTGCTACTTTCTTTACCAAGTACTCATACTTGCAGTGTGTGTGATGATTGTGGGCAGGAAGTGAAATTTCCTTTTTTCTTTAAAAGAATTTCATTCATAACACAAACACACCTTCAGACTAGTGATGGAAACTCCATCTTAACCAATCCATAATCTCCATTGGTTTTTCTGTGTTGTGATAGCTTTGAGCATTGTGGAGGTTCTTGGGAACTCCAGAGCATCTAGTCCACTTTATGGTCATCTGCAAATGCTGAGCCCATAGAGACACACATTCCTGTCATATCCCATGTGAAAGTCAGTACTCATCTACTTCATCTCAGCTACAAATTGTCTCCAACATCTCTAGATCTCTGGGACATTGCCACTCTGGAGAAGGAAACATTGTCACTTTTCCATGAATCTCATTTGTAAAATAAATCTTTTATGATACTGTCCTAAACCTATTTGCTTAGATTCTTGTGTGTATGTCTGAGTGAGTGTGTGTGTGTACATATATCTAAGTGAGTGTGTATGTGTGTGTGCATGTTTGTGTGCATGTACACACATGTGCATGTGTGTGTGTGTTTGCCCTAGAACAATATAGTCAATTTGAGACTTTAAGACTATTGCTACTTCTTATACTCTAATCCCAAAGAGAAAATGACAGTGTCTGTATGTCTGGATTCCTCAAACTTCTCTGTTAGGCTCAACATTTCTGCTTTTAATTTTTCTGTCCTCCCCTCAACTGTAAATTTATTAGATTGTGTGAATAGGTGTTTTGATATTTTATTGAGGCATTTAAATCATTTTTTATATCTGGAAAATTACGTGCTCATGTTTTCTGTTTTCCTAAATTCCATATATGTGTCTTAATCTAGTAGAATTTAATGAAATGCTAGAACCTTCAAAATAAATATCAGGATTTAATTTTTAAATTAATCAACCTATTGCATTTATTTGTTTTTGTTTTCATATTTTATATATTCCTTGAACATTTCATACATTTACATAATATATTTTAATGACACCATCAACATTTATATTAAATACATTTCTTGGCCAATTAACACGTAACGAGTATCTTATTACTGCTTCCTCCAGTTAATTATTTTTATGTCATATTCTTTTTATTGGTATACATTATTGCACATACTATTAGGTTTCATAGAAATAATTTATTTAAAGATATTATATACTTTGATCATATTTGCCCTTTTAAGAGTTCCTCTCTTAGTCCTTTCTTCTCATTGGTCCATCGTATTAGTCATCTGTCTTTCACTGCTAATGACAGTTTTCTTTGAATTTCATTTTTTCTCTGGATAGTATTTCTCTTACCTTTAAATTCTAACTTCAATTTCTCTTTATAAGCCTTGTCAAGTATGTACTTTTAATTATATGAATGACCTTTTAGATTCCTGTCAAGAAGCTGTACATCAATGTGTTTTATAATATACTGTAGTTTAGAAACCAAAATCTGAGAGGTGAGTGTACTGGCTCAGCCTAGACCCCATCCCTGGGCACCAGCCACTCTGGGGAAGACCTGCCCAACGTGGTCCCAGCTTCTGGCCACCAGGCAGGTTCCCTTCTAGCCCTACCAGGAAGGCCTCCCTTCTCCAAAACCCCTGGCAGACCTTGCGATCTCCACGCCCTACCCCCACGCCCATCCGCCTGAGACCCCAGCAACTTCCTGAGACTTGGAGACCGGCCCCCAGCTCCCATCCTGCCCCTGGACTTCCCTTCTGGACCAGAGCTCCCATCCTGCCCTGGAGTTCCCATTTGGACAAGAGAGCTCCCATCTGAACAAGAGAGAGAGACTTCCTGAATCTGTCAGCTCTGTCTGGACCAAGTGCACAGATAAGACTAAGAACGAACCACAAGGAGATGGGAAGACGCCAAGGCAGAAGTACATACAGCAACATGAAGAGCAATACAGCATCACCAGAACCAAGCCCTCCTCCAACACCTAGACCTGAACATCAAAAACTGGAAGAAGCAGAAGAAAACAGCCTTATGAATAACATCATGAAGAAGGTAGAGGCTTATATAGAGGAAAAGACAAATGGCAAGAGGCTGTAAAACCCTAGAGGACAGGGCAAATAAAGTAGAAGAAAACAATAAAGCACTGAAAGAAAATCATGAAAAAGCAATGAAACAAATGGAGGAAACAGTCCAAGACCTGAAAAGGGAAATAGAAAAAATGAAGAAGACACAAACAGAGGGAATGCTGGAAATAGAAAATCTGAGCAAATGATCGGGAACTTCAGAAGCAAGTATAACGAACAGAATGCAAGAGATGGAAGAGAGGATCTCTGG
>CABHPH010147981.1:19334-43831 GCA_902168325.1 Peromyscus nudipes | reverse complement strand
TATAAACGGCATCTGGAGATAAATCATTGCTTCTAGAAATGATAGCAGTTTCATTTTTTAATGCAGATGAATAAATGAAATTATTCATTACATTTTGACTTAATGGAGAAATTAATGCTGAAATGCATTAGTTCTTACTATCTTCTTGCAAACATAGTTGCCATACTAAAAATTGAACCCTGAATTCAATAAGACAGACTATGTTTATAAAGTCATTGCAAAGAACCCAGAAAGGGACTGTTGCAGCAGGGATGAATGGTTGATGAAGATGTAGAACATAGACAATGCAATTCTATTCTGCTGTCAAGGAAAATGTAACCATGGAATTTGCAAGTGAATGGGCTGAACTAAACCATGCTATACTGAGTAAGGTGACCCAGTCCCAGAAGACAAATGCTACATATTCTCTCTTACTTGTGGATCTGGCTCTAAATCTTTAGATTTGAGTTGTCACCTGGAGTAACCAAAGAAGCCAGGAAAGTAGAAAAGGACCATGATGAGGGCTATAAGGATGGAGAATAGTGGGACATGGATGCTGTGAATGGGGAAAGGGGAAAACTGGCGTTGGGGAACTTAATTGTGGGTCAGGGAAGGCAGGGTAACACAGAGGAGGAGGTATAAAAGAGAGATAAATAACACTAAGAGTAGTTGAAAAGTGCATGGGGGAGCTATAAGGAGACGTTTTATAGTCTTTAAACTACATGCATACACACATACATATACACATGCATGCATGCATGCTTTCATACAGTGTGTTTGTGTATTCATATATGTGTAGTTTCAATGGAGTTACACCACACAGGGTGACAGTGTTCCCCCAGGAGGCATAGATTAACAACAAAAAACCCATTGCCAGGCAAGGGAAACCTCCCTTCTAGCTGCTGGTCACGGGAGTCTAAGAAACTCCAGAAATAATACAGACTTTTGCCATTGTTCATGATTACCTCACTTAACTGGTACATTAGACCCTATTGCTGTAGACACCACATACTGAGGACAGAGGTCTTGGAGGAATGGAGTTAGAACTCACCTGGAAGCCAGTTACTCCAGGTGAGGACTGGCTCGCACAGTATCAGAAGGAGCTACGCTAGCTGCTAAGGGAGAAACATGACCAATAGTCCTACCCAGCTGTAAAACCTGAGAATCAAGACGATGACAAGCCAGAAAGATTCAGTGGTGACACATCTTCAGGATAATCAATAGCTATCTAGTTATACTTGAGGTCTGCCAGGTAGGAAGTAATTTGTGCTTGTTACTGTAAACCTACCCAAATGTTACCCATGGCTGGTGAGGTCATGGACCCTCTAGGAGAACTTACTGCTGTCACTTTCCTAAACAAACCAGTATAATTTCTAACTACATTCTAAACACTTACCCATATACCCACACATGAGTGGCTCTCACCCCTCAACAAGGAAGCTTTTTTGCCACTATCGAGATGCACAGCTGGTCACAATGAAGAGAATAAATGACCATGGAGAGCCCAGCTTCAATTGGCACATCTACAATGCACATCTACTCTTAATGCTCAGGGAACATGAAGGAAGATGGGGTGGGAAGATTGTAGGTGAACCAGGACACTATCTGTGAGACAGTGTTTTATAGATGTCACAGGGAAGCGGCACACAATGAGCTAGTTAACATGCCATCCTGGATGGGGGGCAGTCTCATAAGATTCCATCCCTAGATGAAAAACTACAGGCAGTCAGTGACTAGGGGGAGGGGAAGAATCAGTCTTCTCCTGTGATGAACCCCCTGGTAGGTTATCCAATCCCAAGTGGTCAGCTCTCAACACATGTACATATGAGAAGTGTTCAATGGGCTCAGCAGATTGTGTGTGTGTGTGTGTGTGGATAGATGATGGATAGATGTGATAAAAGTAGAGTTCATGGATTTGAAATGGGTAAGTGAGAGATGTGTGAAAATAAAAAAAAATTCAGGAGAAAACCTTGTTATTAGTTAAACATTTGATAAAGGAAATGAAAGAATCAACATTATATAAGAAATGCAGTTGCATCTTCCAGAAAGTCAAATCAGGAAAAATAATTGAAACTTGGAGATCCAGCTCAGGAGGTCCACTGTCCAAAGAATAGAAACATCTAGGAAGATGGTGCAGAGAGTTGGGTAGCAAGGGCAGCCAGACACAGGTGGATCAGGCTACTGATGCCCCTACCATGTGGTTGTTTTTGATTGTTTAAACTCTATGTGATTTTTATATTTAAAAAAATTCTTACGTTTTGAATGTAAGGAGTAAGTTCATGTGAGGATGAAACTGTTTGAATTTTGATTGAAGACCAATAAAATTAAAGACAAATATGAGAAATGCCATTTTGATTTTTGAAGTGTTCTGATTTCAAGAAAGTCACTTGAACTGCCATAGTTAGACCAACTGCTGAGTGTCGTTCCTCCCTCAAAACAACAGCAGCCATGGCATAGATCACTAAGACAGCAGCCAGTGGCCTGAGTGTGGACTCAGAATTCTTACCAAGGAGAAGTGGTGAGCTGGTTGAATTTCTGGTTTACAGACAGAAGTATTTGTAATTTATCTCAATTACAGAAAAGCTTTCGAAACTTCTCCATTTCTCATTTTAACTCCTTTGTTCAAGGTGTTTCTTGCATGTGTGTTATATGCTAAGTATTATTAGAATGATTTATTCTCGCTGAACCACCCAGTTCTTAAAATGACCCTGGGAGAGTGGTCGCTTTCCTCTTGTCCTCTGCACAGGAGAGTGAACCAAGAACACTGAGGACGGGATGCTTCTCCAGTGTAAACCACAGCAGTCTAAGCTCAGAGGCTGTGTGCTCAGTAGCTCACTTCTCCCCTGCTTATTCAGTTAGAAACCATAGATATCCAATCATGTGAACACCCTGCATTCTCACATCTACTTGCTTTCTTGTGACTCATTTGTCAGTCACCGACTGAGAACTCACCTGGGTCTGTCCATTCATTGAGAACAAACTCACCTGGGTCTGTCCATTCATTGAGAACGAACATAAGTGCTAACAAAACATGAGAACCCATGTGTCCCATTCCCGGACTGTTTTTCTCACCTGTATGCTCACCCTAGCCCTGTTTGTGGTTGGTAGGAAATTCATAATTACCACTGTCACTGAAATGGCTAGTACAAAAGATGACTTTTTAAATTTTACCTCTTTGGTACCACTTTGTGGAAAACATCACAGTATGATTTATATAGCAGGAAGATAAATGCTTGTTAGTGATAAGTGGTGTTTGGTAGTATTTCCCAATGTTCAAGGCTGGTAAACTATTTTAAGATTTGAATGTTACAAATATGGCCGGTTTGTTTTTCCTAGTTCAACTTTGTGGGGAAGCTTTTGGGTCCACGTGGCAATTCTCTGAAGCGCTTACAAGAAGAAACGTTGACAAAAATGTCCATCCTTGGAAAAGGTTCCATGAGAGACAAGGCCAAGGTAATATTAATCATAGACAGTGGCGACCTTGTTGGTCATGTCCTGTGATGTCTCTTCTGTCTGTTTATCACCTGTTGTGTTAATGCCTAGTGTTTAAGAGCTAAGTAGAAGCTCATAGGATTATAGGAAAATGTTGTATAAGGTGATGTATTTTGATGCCCTGTAGGAGATTGAGTTTCTCTGGCTAGTTCCAGAACACACAGTGTCTTACCACTTGTACCTTTTAAGAATCATGTACAAAATCAAGCAGTAGTGCTTGCATTTTTTTTTATTCTGAATGCAGCATGTCACCTTTTATAATGAAGAGAAAGAAAGGTTACCCATCCTCCTCACCATTTTATTTTAAAAAAGTCCTGGGACTTTTTTACTGTGTAGATTTTTTACCTACTTCCACATACTGCGTAAGGATGTGTGGTCAACAGTGGCCCATGTGTGGCTGTGGTCTCTTAGGACTCCACTGTCCAGTGCTGCAGCTGTGTTTGTAAGTGGGATGCTTCACAGTGCTTGCAGGAGAATGTGGCTTAATAATGTATTTCTTACAACGCCTTCCAGCCATTAAGTGATGTATGATTGGACTTGACTTACAGTATGTGTACATTGACTTCTTTTCCTGCCCTTTGTTTGATATGCTCATTTTATGACATTTAAAAGATGCCTTTAAATGTTTTCATAATTGCTTCATATTCTGAAAAATATTTGTTCCACATAGAGGTATTTGTGTTATATGCCCTGTTGTTTGAGAAGTTAAAAATTACTATGTTACGTTATTGATTAGGAATTTTTACCTGACAGCGCTTCTTACGTGGCTCTCTGTTGTCTAGTCTCTCTTATCGTTAGAGGTTTGCATTACCGAGAACCAAGCGCACATTCCGGAGTCACCCACTCTGAGACGTTAAACGATGGGTTTTAGATATAAAGTTACTCAAATAAAATAGTGTTGCCTCTTAACAAGCCAAGTCCATCTGAATGTAGTTTTCCTAATATGAGAAATCTGCCTTTAATCTGTGTTATACTTAGGGAATAAGACAGATGGTAACATTTTCTTATGTGCTGAAGCCGAGAGTTGGGAACTTGGGGCACTACCTGGATTAACCAGAAGAATTGCCTCCATTATTAGGTTAACACAGTGAAGCTGTGTGTCTCTGACAGCAGCACTAAGGAAAGTGGAAAACACGCTGTGTATCAGACTCACACCAAGTTTAAGACACAGGTTCCAGGACCCCAAAAACTTGAGGGTAGAAATTCAGTGTTTTCGGTATCGGTGTGAAACTAACCTAGTGGCATGTTAGTGTCACACCTCACGGGTGTGGAAAGAAGTGAGGATGGCAGCGCTCTCCCAATTATGTCTATGTATCCAATCACAGTCCTAGTTTGTGCCTGGCTGTCCGTGCATAAATGGGATCCTGAATGCCACCAGCTTGCTATCCAAGTTTAGTGATCCTTTCAAATTACTCTGTCTAATAAGGCTGTGGCTGTTCTCTGCTGCTGGCATACTTGGCACCTAAGAGTGACAGTAACCAGTCACCCTCAAGAAAAGGGAGTCTATGTTGTAAAATAATGAATAGCTTCATCATTGTCACTCTGGTGACTTTGCGTACAGCCTGAGCTGTGTGGAGGAGAGGGGAGCACCGAGACATCTGCCACAGGAGTTCCTCATGAATGCCTGTCACCGAGTGTCTCCTCTGTGTTTGCTGTACAGGCATCCTGTGTACAAGCTTAGACCTCTACCCCAGAGCACTTCTCTTCCATTTCTCTTTCTAACAGCATGGATCCATCACCAAAAGTGTACGGTGATTCTGCGTTTGGCTGATCATTCTGTCAAGCCACAGAACAAGGAGAGGAAGAGAATATATTGTGCAGTTTGTACTCCACCCAACCGCTGTCAGTGGAATAAACCCAGAAGTCTGTGTCCCTTGATTTCATGAGCCCTACTCCACTTGTTGGCCCTAAGGAGAGCAGTGTAGGGTCAGGTCTGCTAATTCTCAATCTCTTCAGAGATTTCTTCTCATTATACCATCCCTCTAGAAAAACATTCCGGATCCTGGGAAGACAAGTGGTGTGACTATTGTATGCCTATACCCTGTTCTTCTAGAATTAGAGAGCAAACAGGAGTGTGAGCATGGGCCAGGAGGTAGCAAGTGGGAGAAATAACCTTGACCACTAAGGTCTCCTTTCCAGGAGCTGGCTCAGTGGTTCAGGCAATGAAGATGCTAACTAGATAGACATCCTGGGTGTGAAAGACTCAGTTTTGTTTTGGCACTTGGGTATTTAGAATTATTTGCATTGGGCTGGAGAGATGGCTTAGAGGTTAAGAGCACTGACTGCTCTTGCAGAGGTCATGAGTTCAATTCCTAGCAGCTCCTTGGTGGCTCACAACTATCTATAATGAGATCTGGTGCCCCCCCCCCCTTTTTTTTGAGACAAGGTTTCTCTGTGTAGCTTTGCGCATTTCCTGGAACTCACTCTGTAGCCCAGGCTGGCCTCGAACTCACAGAGATCCACCTGCCTCTGCCTCCCGAGTGCTGGGATTAAAGGTGTGTGCCACCACCGTCCGGCAATCTGGTGCCCTCTTATGGTGCTCAGGCATACATATAGACAGAACATTGTATACATAATAAATAAATAAATCTTAAAAAAAAAGAATTATTTGAATCTCTGCCCAAATGGTGCCAATACAGTTCTCGGGTTTTCATAAGTATTCACACAGACATCAACCCAAATCTCATAAAGAGACTGAACTGTGTATCTTTGTGTTGAATCTAGTACCCTTCTTTGGCTACATGCACTAAAATCTGCAGGGGAACTTCTGGCTCTTCTGTGTTAGCTTTCTATCACAGTAGCAAATACCTGAAATAACCAGCTTACAAAAGAGGAAGGGCTTACTTGGGCCCACACTTTTGGGTACCACCCTATGATGGATTGACCACATTGCTTGGGCATCTCTAGTGAGACAACACTTCAGAGTCTGGAGTGTAGAACAGCAAAAGCACTAACTTGTGGCCAGCAAGCGTGAGAGAGGATGGGGCTGGTACCTGCTGCTTCTTCCAAGGCACACCTCCAATGATGTGACGATCTTGTCTCCTAGCCACCTCTCCCAGTCACCTTTCTGGGGACTGGACTTGAGAGGGACACCCAGGATCCCATCCTTAGCAAACTCTACGCTCTATTCCTTTTCAAAGCTCCCTCTTCCACTCCACCCTAGCAGCTTTCTCTTCCTCCTTGTCATGCTCGCTTCCTCCGCCATGTGGTCTGTCAGTTAAACCTTCAAAAAGATGTCACCGAAAGCAACCACAGGCGACAGTTTAAGTAACAGGTTTCTCTTTCGGTATGCACCGTCAGTATCCCATTTGCTGGCCTGTAGCCAGCTCTTCCCTGCTGGAATGCTTGGACATTGATTGCAGTTGATCCTTTTTAGAGGTTTAACTCTAGCCTACATACATTCTCAGTTAATCATGTTTGTTTCCAAAGAGATAGCCTTTACTTAGTTTTAAAACTCTGATTTGAAAAAAAAATCACATTAAGTTCTAACGGTGTTTACTACTTTAGCAAATTTAACAAGAACTCATTATGTTCATCTGTTTGCTACACCGATAAGCTACAGCCGTGCTGATAGCTGCCAGCGGCTGCCTTCTGTACTTGCAGTGGTACTGCGGTCTGACTAGTCACAAGACCTTCTTCACGATCCAGCTGAACTCTGGGATAGAAACAAAAAACATAATCCAGCACTTCACACATCATCAGGCAAGATGGGCATACAGGGTCTGCACTCTGGCAGTCGCCTGCTAATGAGGGAAACCCAAAAGGGAAGAAGTGGACTTGAAACATTTTTGGATGTTTTGAATTGTGGTGAAGCTTGGTGTCAGCATCCCAGAAACAGCGAGCATCGAGAGTGGGGAAGTGAGCTGGGCACTTAGCCAAGTAGAAGAATGGAGTTTTGTGCATAGCTGGGGTAGATAATGGGGCAGGCGGGAGCAGACAGGAGTCAGCATGTGACCAAGGGCAGATGATGCCTTAGGGGCAGCATCAGGACAGGGGAGACTGTATCCCAGCAGGATAGAATGCCTGTCCAGGGTTCCTGAGAACCTGGGAACACTAGGATCAAATTTGTAGTTTAAAACCATCCTGGGTTTACTGTGGAGTCTTCTATAACAATCATGTCAAATACATTTTGGGTAATTTTTGCTTTGATTTTTCCTGTTTCCAAATGTCACATTTTAAACATGATTTTCTTCTTTAGGAGGAAGAGCTGAGGAAAAGTGGAGAGGCAAAATACTTCCACCTAAATGACGACCTGCATGTGCTCATTGAAGTGTTCGCGCCCCCAGCAGAAGCTTATGCCCGGATGGGGCACGCCTTAGAAGAGATCAAGAAGTTCCTGATCCCTGTCAGTACTTTTCACTGATCATTGACTTGTATCTTAAGGTTGTGTCTTTCCCAAAGCCTCTGTGATCTGATTCCCAGTTTTCATTTGTGTAGCTGTCCCTATTAAGAGCTTCCTGTTTGTCCTGTATCGTGGACCTCATAGTACTTCTTTTTAAAGCGGTGAAATTTTAGGCAGATTAAATACTGCCACCAAGTTTATAAGACTAAACTATTGGAAGAGCAGAATCACTAATTCAGATTTTTGGGACTCCAAGTTAAGTTTTTCTGTGATCCTGAAAATGCGACATAAAATCCACACTGCTCCTTAGTCATTAATGTCCTCCATGGGCCGGGCCTGTGATTGGGGTGGGACATGCAGACTTAAATAAAAGCAGCCCCGTGTCCTTGAGGAATGTGTAGTTTAGGGGAAAATCGAAACCCCAATGGGTGGTTGAATATAGCGTGCAGACATGCCTGTGATTCTCAGAGACTCAGAGCACAAGGGCTTCCAGGAGTGTACTCTGTTAGGGGGTCACCTGTCACCTTTCAGAAGCCAGACATTGCCACAAAAGTGATGATTTAAAGGGAATATATCCCTACCTTCATTCTGAAAGTTAATTTAAGTATTTATGTGCTGAGGATGAAAAGAGCCCCCACCCCTTTGGCGTGTTCATGATAAGCTAAACATTTTGGCTCTATAGACAGTTGCTTCAGAGAAGCTAGCACACCTGCCAGACATCTGTCTGCGGTGAGACTGTCCTTAGAAGTCCTGGACTCTGCTGGAAGATTGACTTACATACAGTGTGGATTATGTTCATATCTGTTATCAAGAAACCATTACATTTATATTGAAGTACATTTTAAGTCTGGATTTCACTCAACAGGTCATACCACTGAGCTACACCCTCAGCCTCCTTTAGTGTAAGAACAGTACTCACTTTAGTGTGGTAGACACTTGTAAACCAACGATGACAGTTCCTTCCCTCTCCAGTTTGTAGTTTGACAGAGAGGTCACTGGGAACCGTATATTCACATTGGCGACTAAAACTGCAGTTATGGCACATGGGGCAGATTCCTTCTTCCATAGATGGCTACATTTGTACATCTCATGGCCTTTATAGTCTTCCTCAAGAGGTAGGGTCTTATTTTTCTAACCCGGAATCTGGACTGGCTAAAAAACTCCATCTAAACCAAAGTTACCAATGTCTCCAGCTGTCACTTTATAGATGTTTAATAGTATTCTTTCATTTAAGGATCTTTTTGCTGGGTGGGATGGTGTGCCCCTTGAAACTCTTCACTTGGGTGGCAGGAAGATCTCTATTAAAGTCTAGCCTGACCCACATACACTCTTAAGATTCTTCCATTTAAGTCCCTTTGTGTTCATTTTTGTGTATGACATGAGATTCGATTCTAAACTTGACTGTTTGTGTTGGCCCCCTGTTGAATTGCCTAGCTCCAGTCTGTTTGGGATTCTCAGTTCTTCCCCACTGATTTATAGGAAGCCTGTCCCAATCCAGTTGCGTACTTTTCTTTCATCCTTTCCATGAACTTTGAAGTTTGCCCAGGCTTTCCCCAAAATCTCTGTGTTTCTGCCGTAAGTAGTGTCCCCTGCCCAGTGTAGGTGTGGCAGGTGCCCAGCTCTGTTTTCCTTTCTCAGAGTCATCTGGGCTCCTCTGCATGTTTGCTTTAGTATCAGCTTCCGACTTCTGGAATATTCAGCAAGGATTCTGCTAGATGTTTTGTTGAATCTGAAGATGAGTTTGGAGTTCATTTTAACTTTGTATCTTCTTTCTGTGAATGTGAAGTACTTCTCATTTTCAAAAACAATATTCTTTAATAACTCAAAAGTATTTTATGTTTCTTCAGGGTCCAGCCTGACTTATTTTGTAAAAACTATGTCCAAATATTTTTTTAAAAAGGATTTATTTTCATTTTATGTGTATGAGGGTTTTGCCTGCATATGTCTCTGTGCACCACATGTGTGCAATGCCCACAGAGGCCATAAGAGGGTGTGGGATCATCTGGAACTCTTATGTGGGTACTGGGAATTGAACCCTGGTCCTTTGCAAGAACAACACATTCTCAAACTAATGAGCCGTCTCTTCAGCCTCATTTCCAAATATTTTATGCTTTATGATACTGTTGTGAATAGAATATTTATTTATAGGTACAGTTTATTTTCTTCATATTGATTTTGCCCTTGACTTTGCTGGATCTTTTTACTGTTTCTAGAGAGTTTTTTTTTTTTTTTTAAAGAAATAGAGGCATTAAAACATAGAGGGTGATTAAATAAAATTCTAGTTAACTGAACTATTAGGATTCTGTGACATACCTATCACACTGTTACTAAAGACCGCTCTGGGCATTCTGGGTGCCTGTGATGTTTTCCTTGGTGTCTTTTTCTTCTTTGTGTGTCACTGCCACTCCCCAGTCTTCTGTCTTCCTACTGCTACTGAGATCAGATGATCCTGTAGTTTTTCCTCCTTTATTCCACTGGTAGTAGCATATCACATTGGTTGATCTATACAGCCAAGTTTGCATTCAGTGTGTCTTCATATACTGCCCTCTTCACTTGTTGCAAGATGTGGTTTACTGTTAGTTTGTTAAAGTTACACATCAGTAACCCTGAGAGACTGGCTTATGGAAGTGTTTTTACACTTGTCATTTCCGGTGTTGCTCTCTGTGTAATGGAGCTGCCCCACAGTACTCTTTCTTTTGAGTTTTAAAGAGCTAACTTTAGTCTTTCTTATAATGTAGACCTGTAGGTGGAATTTTCTGTTCTGCCAGCCACTCCTGAAATAACCACACAGAAACTTATTATTAATTATAGATGCTTGGCCAATAACTTGGGCTTATTTTTAGCTAGCTCTGAAAATTTAAATTAACCCATTTCTATTAATCTATGTGCTGCCTGGAGGCTCATTTACCTCATCCATGTACTTCCCATCCTGCTCACTCTGCTTCCCATGACATCTCCTCTGACTCTACCCTTCTTCCCAGTATTCTCTCTGCCCTGAAAATCCTGGTTAGCTATTGGCCAGTCAGTTTTTATTAAGAATGAGAGCTGCATGTCTTCACAGTATACAGAAGGATTATTCCACAGCATTTCCACCTTTTTGTCTAATTAAAAAGGGAAGATTTTAACTTTAACATACTAAAATTATATACAAAAAAACCCAGTTATCAAGTAAGAATTACAGTTACAATATTTAGTCCACCTGAATTTGGCAAAATAGAGAAAATAGTCCATCAGCTGTCCTCTCCTGAAGAGTCCAGAGTTTCATAACTGATTTACTTTCTACCATGATTAGAGAGAACTCCAACTGTAACTATCTAGTCTTCAACCCCCTCAAAGACTTGAGAAGGATATAATATTACCTGAGTAAACAAGAATTGCAGAATAAGAAACTTCCAAAATTGAGATGGCAGAAACAGCTGGCTGCCTGGACATCTACCCTAGGTTTTTATGTAATGTTGGTGTGTACAACTTTGGCCTACAGGCCTAGCATATCTGAAAGACTTTACTGTGAAGCAGGGAATTTTGAAGGACTGTCCTACCTTGTCTTGGCAAAGTTGGGCAGTTCCTTTTTTTCCCTCCTGCTGGTCCAGTTTGGACAGCATGCTGTCAGCAGTCAAAGCAAGGGTTGTTTTTTTGTCCAAATGGCTAGCTTTTGCCATAAAATAAGCTGCATACGGAGGTTCTTTGATGCCCATCATCTTCTTTTGAAGCAAATTGGTACTATCAGGAACAGACGAGTCTCACTGTCACAAAAAGCCTTAGGTTATTAAACATATTAAATGCCATATTCTATAGGTCTTCGAAGTGTTTGAAGACCATCTATCTATCTAAGACCATACATATATCTGTGTATGACCTTGAAAACATACCTAACATGACTATAAATTTGACTATTATAGATGACTATTAATCTGTATTTAATTGTACATTGCATTTTTAAATGAGCTGCATAAACACGACACCCCATACGAGTAGAAACAGATGTACAGTATAACAAAATTAACTTTAAATTTTTATCAGTACACCAAAATCTATACCAATATAAATAATTTTGAGATTGTTGTTTTTTTGGATTAAAGTAGATTCAGTAATCTACCCTTTTTTCCTATCATTCCTATATCATATCCACCTTTTCTTTTAGAAAGAGATATTTGAATTTAACTGTGTTGTTTAGCTCTTTTTTTTTACTATGACCGATAACAACTTGTAACCAAGCCCCCTAAACAATGACAAATATCTATAATTTCATTGAATAACTGAAACCCACCCATAGGCCATCTCTTGGGAAAGTGAGCATTGTATTTTAGATTACTTCCTGTTGTCTCAGGGTGCTGGAATCTTTAGGAGACCCTTGGGAAACTGGGATAATGTTTAAGTCCTGGGAAAGTTGGCAGTATTATTTGTTGTCCAGTCTCTGTGCAATGGGAAAGTACAAGGCTTATCTGAAGTCCTGGCTAGAGTATTTTGTGATGCTGGACCATCTGAGCCAGCAGCCTCTATTCTTGATGCAGAACTCTGAAGAGACCATAACAGAGGCATTTTGAGATGCTGGATCACCTGGGCCATCTTTTTACATTGGTATCAGGTCCCCTTGTTTTGAGAATACATAAACTTTTAAAGGTAAAATACATGTCTGTATTAATACAAGTATAGACTGTGAGTTGTACACAAGTTAGCCAAAGGTGATTTTGTTGTTGTTGTTTTTTATGTTTGAGCAGGTAAAACATAATGTTACGTGTTTTGTAGTTTTTTTAGCTGTTTGTTTGTTTGTAGCCAGGATTTTCAGGGGGGGGGGTTCTTCCCTGATCAAACCTGATCAATATCAACCTGGAATTAATCCACAGGCTTTTATTTCCTGTAAAAATAAAAGCATGACCTCTTTCCTAAAGTAACATATCTTTTGACTTTCATTTTGAAGTCAAGACATTTTTTAAAGGTATAGGTTGGTTTAATCCAGCAGTTTTTATAATCCATGTGTCTTAGCAGCTGTTGTTCCTTTATTAGCAATAGGAAAATCTAAAGACAGCACAATGACATTTAGGATCCAGACTCTCTGTGTATTTTCTATCTTTACGTGGTTTACTATTTTTTTTTTAATTTTTATTTTACTTTACTGTTTCTTTAAGGACTTTATTATTTTTAAACTATTTTTAATCTATGACTGTATATACCTTTCTTTTCTCTCTCAAGCCTATGTATATTTTTAAATGCACTGTAACCCATTTAGAGTTTTTTTTTTTCCATCTGGATCTGTCTTTATGAACATCTGTATTGTTTTTATATTGCATTAGATGTATTTTAAACTGTTATGTCAGCTGCTGACACAATTCAGCTTAGTGAATAGTGCTAGCACATGGTCATTGGTGGTTAGCTCCATCGTGCAAGCAGGTGCTGGAAATTGTGTCTTGGTATTCGGCTGGCGTGAGAGGCGGAAGACTAGCAAGCCAGGTTTGGCTCCATTTCAGGTCTTATGTGGATATAGGTGCCCCATGTTTGTGCCAGATAATGCATTTATCTAATTATTTTTTATCAAAAAAAATCAGGAGTCAAATACCCAGGTAAAAACCTAAATGATCAGAAAAGTGGCATCAACCAGTGACCTCCTATCTCTTCCATTCTCCCATCCAAAAGGAGTATCTGTCTAAGCCCTGCTTTACTACTTCCTACCTCTTTATCTGTCCTCAGTCCTCCAAAACCTCCATGGTTAATTTTTGTCAGCTAGTGGCTAGCTCCACCCTCTGATTCAAAGCAAGTTTTATGGTCAGAATGCAATCAGAATATCACACAACATAGACCTGCTTCCATCTTGATTTTCTGGGAGTGAATTTACTTGACTTGCATGGTGAAGAATAGGCTTTATAAATCTTGGTTGGCAGTTTGTGCCCACAGTTATTTGGCCATGCCTCTGTCTGACCTGTGGCCCCTTACTTGTAATGAGTCTAGGAGTCACTTTGTTTCTGTCCATGACACTTTGTTCTTTTACTGTGTCTAGAGTTTGGTTTTGAGCAATATGCTATCACATGTCTGTCTGTCATGATTTTGATGGGTATAATTTGTAGATCTGTAAGTTTATATTTTTCTGTACACGTGGTATGTTTTCAGTTATTGTTTCTCTGTATTCTTCTTTCTCTTCCCTGCCTTCTACCCTGAATGACCTACTTGTAAGTCCATGTTGGAGTGCCTGCTCCTGTCCTGTAGCTGCAGGCTGGTGTTCTTCCTTTCCCTGTTTCTCAGGTAGGGTAGTGTACATGGCCTGTTTTCAGGTTCCCTAGTTGGACCATCTCAGTTCTGCTGTGGAGCTTCTCTGGGGACTTTACACAGCAGTGATTTGACTTTTCCATTGCTTCTTTTACGAGTATAATGTGTCGCTCATCTTCAACACAGTTTTCTTTGCCTGCTTTTCCTCTACAAGAAGTGTTCACATTTTTTTCTGCAATGTCTCTTTATCTGTTGTATTTCAACATGCTAGAGTTTAGATAGCGCACTGAAGCAAATCTGAATTTTGTGTACCTTGCTTCCAAGGAAGCTGCTGGTGTTCTGGCTTCCATTTCTCTTATAATCCACGGGCTCTGTGCCCTTCATGCATTCTAGGTGTGTTTATGTCTTCCTCTCTTGCTTTTATTGTTTTCTGTCCTTCTAGAAGAGAGCATGCTGTGTCCACGTGGCTTAGTTGTCTGGCCCAGGGCTGCGTGCTCAGAGCCCTGTGTAATATGATTTCCCTGTTGCTGTGCAGCATGGAGTCTAGAGCGGCCATTTTCATGTCTACCTTGCATCTCATTCCTTCCTGCTGGCATTCCTTGGTGTCTTCCCTGCACAGACTCACTGTCAGGCAAGTGTGCATGGGAGCTGATCAGGGTCTTGCCTGGCCCACTTCGGAGCCCCACTTCGTTCCCCTCTCGTGAGCCAGTGTGTTGCTTGCCTCTCTGGAGGTTGAGGTATCAGGCTTGCTGATTGGTTGTTCTTCCTCACTCATTTTTCTTGTTGACATTTTTACTGCAGTGGACATGTTGCTGCTGGCATGGGTGCTTTACCCTTTATTCCAGAATAAGTGAGGCGTCTCCTCTGCAGAGCCATGGGTTTTTCATATTCCGGCCAAAGAGGAGGAAGGATGGCATCCCCAGGCAAGAGCACCACAGACCATACAATTTAGTAATTTTTCATGAGTGATTTTATTTTATTTTCATTTTATTATATGACTTGAATCCCCTCTCAGACTCCTTCGATGGTGTCTTTGAACAATTTTCCTTTCATTGTTCTTCAGAAAGACACTTTCCTCAGTTATCGAAAATATACCATCTCTACTCATTTTTTGTTTCTTAAAATTTATGTGATTTTGTAGCCGGGCGGTGGTGGCGCACGCCTTTAATCCCAGCACTCGGGAGGCAGAGCCAGGCGGATCTCTGTGAGTTCGAGGCCAGCCTGGGCTACCAAGCGAGTTCCAGGAAAGGCGCAAAGCTACACAGAGAAACCCTGTCTCGAAAAACCAAAAAAAAAAAAAAAAAAAAGAATTTATGTGATTTTGTACATTTGTTCCTGTGAACATATGTGAAGTTTCATGATGCTATTTTCTGTATCTGCGTAATATTGTGTGCGCATTCCAGAGTTTATTTAGCTGGTCTTCGAATAATGAGAGTTAAAGTTATTTCCTATAGATATAGTGTCAGCACTGATCCCAGGAAAACCTTGAACATAAATACTGTAGTATTTTGGCAAATAATTATGAATAGAAATTTTTTTGTCAGAGAAGACATTAAATTCCAACATTCTTTTTACTGTTACGATTTTTTTCTTTTTTTAAAGTGTACGTGTGCATGCTTAAGCTTGTGAATGTCATAGGAAACTTGCAAGAGTCGGTTCTCTCCTTCCACCATGTTGGGGTACCAGAGCTTGAACTCGGGTCATCATTCCTGACGGCAAGCACCTTTATCCTCTGAGGCAGTCCACCAGGCAGTGCTTTAGCATTACTTTTAATGAGTCACTTAAAAACTTTCCCCACATTCTCCAGGCTTACATAACAAACTAAATTCACTAGGTAGAAAAGTCATGTACACATATGAGTGCACATGTATGCGCATACACGTATGTGTGTGTGTGTGTGTGTGTGTGAGAGAGAGAGAGAGAGAGAGAGAGAGAGAGAGAGAGAGAGAGAGAGAGAGAGAACGAACTACAATTCCAATCCCCTTTCCAATTCTAACTGTTGGTAAAAGTGTAGATGTTTATTTTTCACCTGGAGAGTTAAAGTTGTGAGTCCATAAACCATTATGTGTGGCTTAGTTGTACCTATGATGTATCACACCTGCCCATCTGATATTACAAGTGTAAACCAACTAAATCTTTCCTAAATTGCCTTAACACATGGCCATATACCCAGTCATTTAGTATCTGCGTATTTTCAAATAGTTTTGCAAAGCGGATATTTAAAGTGGCCTGTATTATAAACATCTGATCTTTCTTAGGGCAGTAAGATTTTAACTTGACTTTTCCAGACTTTTCCTGATGTCTAAACAGTACTTCAGCCACCATCTTTTAATCAAATCTATTTTTAGCCATCTACAACTATCACACCTCCCAACAATTTTCTACAGGGCAAGTATTAGCATTTTTCTAGCACATTTTATTTAGAATGTGCTCTGCAAATTGTTTATTAACCTTCACACATTTTTAGCTGATAAAATGGCTGATAAGGTATTAGCAGTCTTATTTTAGACGGTTCAGAACAATGGGAAGATGCAGATAACCGCAGTGGGGCACAGGTAGGCCTGGGAGAGGACCTGTGTGTAGCCCTCCAGTCTGCCAACAGGTAGCTGGGTAGCTGACCCCCAGAGTCCTCCTCCTTCATTTGCTCCTTCCTCCTTCTCCCAGGTTTCTCCTTCTATTCATCCTCTCTGCCTACCAGCCCTGTCCACCCTTTCCCCTGCCTCACTACTGGCTCTTCAGCTTTTTATTAGATCATCAGGTGTCTTAGATAGGCACAATAACACAGCTTCACAGAGTTAAACAAATGCAGCATGAACAAAAGTAACACACCTTAAAATAATAGTCTACAACATGTGAGTACCTTTTTGTAGCTGAATATCAGGAGACGCTCCTTCCTTCACTTTGGCTTTTAACTGTTTTTCACTCTTTATCTCACTGAGTTGAATCCCGTGTCCATCTTCTCCCTCCATTATATCTGGTCAAAGGGTGGCCTTCCTGTTAGTCCCCAGACTTCTCCCTGGGCTGTGAGACTGTAAAGCAACACAGACTTTGTGTGGCTGTACTCATGTGACACCCTGGAGCTTTCTCATTCTTCTGCCTCCTTTACAGTGTGAAAGTTTGTTTTGTCCTCTCCAGAACATAAACCTAAATGTGTAGTTTACTCCCTAAAAATTGCTAAATTGTCTCAGCAACCTTCGGTCTAGTTCTTTAAAGTTACCTTTAAAGTGACATATGGCTTTACATGATTGGGTTTTTGCTTTCTGTTTAAGACCCCTTATTGTCTTTATAATTTATCCACATAGTACCTTTTTTGGTTTATTATTTATTCATTTTTGTGATACTCTTACTTGTGTTCCAGGCTATCTTGGAACTCACTGTGTAGTATGACCTAGGCTGGTCTTGAGCTCAATGGCTCCAACTGCCTTAGCTAGTGTCTCTGTTTACTGGTATTAAATACTCTGAGTCTTTATCTGCTTCTATGTGGAACTTTGAGCCACCCCTCTGATGCTCTGATGACATGGTCTCTCTTCCTCAGATGGGCCCTCCTGTAAAGAAGTTCCGTTGGCTGCTAGACAGCTAAGTTAGACTTTCCTCTTTGTAACTATTGCAAAGTAGTGATGAAACAGTTTAATCTATTTATTCTGTGTCTTTGTTGATTACCAAATGGAATTGAGGAGGGTCACAAAGAGGAAGAAAGCAGGATGGATTCACAGTTTCAGAGTTTAACGTGTGGACATTGCTGCCTTGTGAAAAAAGTACAAATCTTCAGGAATCAAATCACTTAATCAGCATATAAATCTGGGAGTTCTTTGTTTGTGCAGCATAATGGTTAGTGATCATTTAGAATTTCCTCTGATATGGGCCTCTGAACATGTCTGTGCTAGGATTATTTTCATAATCTTAGTTCACTGAGGTGGGAAGACCCAGCTACTGTGAGTGGGACTATTCCCTAGGCAGGGATCCTGGAGTTTATAAGTGAAAAAAGTTAAGCATGCGTGTACACGTGTTCATTGTTCTCTGCCTGATATGGATGTGCTGTGACCAGCTCCCTCGGGCTTTTCTGTTACTCGATGATATGTAGATACTCAGTAGTTAATGAGTGAATGGAGCTGTGATTAGCAATGTCCAAGTCACAGCTATGTGGCCTTGTATCATTACAGATATCGCAACTGGAAATTATGTATAAGAAAGTGAGAGACATTGGCTTACCTATTATTTTAGTCAGGGGGGCAAAAACCTGTGGTTTTCTATTTTAAAAATTCATTTTATTTCAATAAATTTGTATTTTAACTGCTTTCCTGACCTCATTTTCTTTTAAAAAAAAATGCTTGCTTTATATTCTAAGTGCTTTTGTATTTTCAATATCTTTCCTGTGCAGGATTATAATGATGAAATCAGGCAAGCACAGCTCCAAGAATTAACATATTTGAATGGAGGTTCAGAAAATGCAGATGTCCCTGTGGTTCGAGGGAAATCCACTTTGCGTACAAGAGGTGTAACAACACCAGCAATAACCAGGTTGGTATAATTACTTTTTTGTTTTCGATTGACTTACCATGGCAACAGTTTGAACGTTGCTGTCATTAATAGATGGAAATAGTTGTCAGTATATCTGTCCAAACCTGCATTCAGACATTGTGATGTCATGGTCGGGAGACTGACTTTGGTGTGAGAAAGCTGAACCTGTGCTCACATACATCCTGTATTCCTTCCTGCCTGGTAGTTGTTGGCATGCGGTTATCCTTCCCAGCATGGATTCTACAATTCCCTGAGATGGAGCTTGTTTTTAAGTCAGTATGTGTCATTGGTACCATGAGAAGATGCCCTGTGCATGCACTGACTGCTCCATCCTAGGCTGTTCCCCCCCAGTGCGGAGCACAGTGTCAGGCACCGAGAGGCCTGTGAATGCCTCTGCCTTTGTGTCCACCCTCCATGACCTGGGGCTCCTGAAAACTACTGAGCTAGCATGTGGACACAGAGTTTTCATTTCTGTCCCTGAACTGATGGTTACTTTATAATGGGGGAAAAAATGTTTCAAGGAAATAAAAAAAAATAATCTGAGATGGCTATCTTAAAATCAGGGGAGAAGCTGGGCGGTGGTGGTGCACACCTTTAATCCCAGCACTCGGGAGGCAGAGCCAGGCAGATCTCTGTGAGTTCGAGGCCAGCCTGGTCTACAAAGTGAGATACAAGACAGGCACCAAAACTACACAGAGAAACCCTGTCTTGAAAAACCAAAATCAAAACAAAAAAAAAAAAAAAATCAAGGGAGAAAAGAGATAAAACTTTTTGTTATGAAGGTGTTTTTGGAAACAGCAATTTCCTGTGTCATCTGACTTCTGAGATGACAGCCTACACCACCAGCCCCAGCTACTAATTCCAACTTTTCTGTTAAGCTGGTAACTATGTAGACATTTATTTTTCAGATGCACTATGTGATGGAATTTAAAATAGCATTCATTTTATATCTCTAAGGTCATTTGAGGAGTGAAAGTTACTTCCTTTGAGTGTGCTGGCCAGTAACTATTTGTGCTACTGTGTTATAAGCCAGGCTTGGGCATAGGCACCTCGGTTCCTCCAGGAAAAAAAGAAAGAGCTAAGGGTTGCTGTGGATAAGTTTGTGAGTTACTGTGTGGATACTCAGTAAATGGGAATGTTCATTTCCACTTTTTGTCTTGCTCAAAATAATTAATTGTAGCTGCCATGACTAATTGCCACAAATCTGGTATCTTTTAGGTAGAATTTTCTTGTTTTTGTTTTTGTTTTTGTTTCTCACAGAAACAGAAGCCAGATGTCTAAATGCAGTGTCATTAAGCCAAGGGTGAGGTTTTGGGAAGGAGTAAATCTTTTCCTTGTCGCTGCTGTTCCTGGTGACTGCAGGGTTTTATGATCTGTGGCCCATCACTCATCCCTCCATCCATCTTCACACAGTCTCTCCCTCTTCCCTCTCCCTCTTGTAAAGGGTGTACAACTGTATGGACGGCCTACTTAGGTGACCTGATGTCATCATTCCATCTGAGGACTCTTATCAGCCCTTTTCACATAATTAACATGACCTGCAGAGGTTCTCATGATCGAGACAGCAGAATAGTGGTTGGCATGACATTATTCAGCCTACTACAGTTGCTATGCTAGTTTTGTCTTCATATGATGGCAGCTTACACGTTTTCCCAAACTATGTCACATGTAAAACAGAATTTTCAGTAGATATTTTTGAAAGTCTTCCAACTTGTCATGTCTGTTCATTACCACTTTCTGTTGTCTGTTGCCATGTATGGGGGACAGGTCTTGTGTTTTGGGCTGAGTGTTACACTCTTGCAGATATAGACTTCCCTTTGTGGACTGAAATATATGAACAGACAAGAAACAGCCTCCCAGAATGGACATTCCTGTGCTGTCAGGCTTTCTTTTAGTGATATAGGTAGCTAGATGCTGTCCTGCAACATGTGAGATTGGTCTTACTAGATTATAATGCAGCTAAAACAAATTCCTGTAGCCTAGTGATGTGATAACCATGGTAACAGTGATATAAACAAGCTATTTTGCTGCCTGTCCTGTAAAAGCAGAACGTACACAGCAGGGTACACTAAGTGTGTAGAAAGTTCTGTTCTCTATAGTTTATGCAAGTGTACATGGACCACATCTAATGGATTCCTGCGACTAGCTATCATTTAGTAATGCCTGACCACCTGTGGATACAGAAATAGGTATCACCATATTGGAATATAAGTCTATAAATGTTCTTTTCAATGACAGATACATAACCTTATACAAGTAAATTTACTACACAAAAGCACATGTTCTGGTGTTTATTATATGTATACAAGTATATAACCAAATTCATCATGTTACCTAATCGCTCTCGCATATCACATGGTCAAATAGTAGCTCCAAATGAGTCTCCACTGACTGGAAGTTTCATGATGGAGCATGCCCAGTGTCAGTGTGTGAAAACTTAGTATTCCTTAAATCACTAATAGATTATAATTTGGGGCTCTTTCCATGAAGGTGGAAATGTTACCAAGAGGTAAGGAAGAGAGATGCTTTCTTTATTCTCGAATGTAATAGTTGGAGAAATCCCTTCCTCTGCATGTGTGAAACATGATTATTTAAAGCTATTCCCTGTTGATGTTGAGACTCAAATTTATCTTGAGTTTTCTTGATGGCAAGTGATGAGGAAAGCCTGGGTACTGGATACACAATGTCTAAATGCGAGAGAAGTCACGATACAAAGCTACAGAGAGTACAGTCCCTGGTGCCTAGCACTATCTAGTCCTGCATGAGATCAAGGTCTCAAGCTTGTAATCTCAGAAGCTAGGCTGATCTATATAGTAGGTTCTATGCCAGCCAGGGCTAATTGTGAGACCATGTTCCAAAAGCTACAAACAGTTTTTTAAAAACTTCCTGTGCTGCAGTACAATTTTAATGGTGTTACAAGATCTTTGGGTAGCTTCCCCAGACACTGGTTCTTATCACGGTGTCTTAGTTACTTGTGTCTATCAAACTGAATTTACCTTGTCTATATCTTCCTTGTTTATTCCCGATTAGCATGGTAAATTCATAAAAGCCCCCATGTCCCTAGTATAAGGCATATTGGTAATCTCTCAGCAGTGACCGCCTAAAACTCTCTTGTTCACATTATTTCTTACCTAATTGCATGAGTAAGTTTACAGGGCATGTGCCTTGTGGGCCACTTGGAATCTCAGAGTAGAACAGATTGGTTTCTAGAATCTTCTAGCATTACCTCACCATTACCACTTCAGGATAAGGATCTGAAGTTAAATCACCCAGTAATAACATTGTAATAAAAGTTTTCCATTTTCATTGCAAAGAAAAGAACTAAGCTTATTCTTTATCCTTAGTCTTCCTGTGTGCTGCCTGACCCCAGCTGTGATCCAGGAGACCCCAGAGGAGAGACTTGGAGAGCAGCACGGATGGAGAGGGGGGATGTGCACTCCAGGCAGCACACCTTAGTTTCAGGCTTTTACTTCACATTTGCAGGTTACTGTGGAGGCCTGACCTAGAAGTTACAGACCCCTCATGGATGCCTGCTTCTGTTCCTTTAAGCCTATTGTGTGTGGGTGGCAGGTGGATCTGTGACATACATTTTGAATCCCGTCTTTGCTCTGCATGTTTGCAGGCGATTTTAAGATCTTTCCAAGTCTCAGATTTCTTGTCCATAGATGAACAAGATAGGGCCCACTCAGGCATTGGAATCACACTTGCTGTCATTCCGGAATGGAATCATTCACATGGCCTCCCAGAGGTCAGAACTTCCCACTGTGACTACAATGAAGAAATTAAGTCTGCCTTGGATATTCCCACATTGTATTGTGAGAGCTGCTCAGAGATATGTTTGTTTGCTGTGATTTATTTGTCTGTGTTGTCCTTGTTACATTTTACAGAAGTATGGAACAGTGATTTGTCTTGAGATATCAATGTGTGTGAAGAAAACACGTTAGAAACTATGACAGATCCTGCTAATTTGACCCTCTTGCTTACAGGGGAAGAGGAGGAGTCACAGCCAGGCCTGTCGCAGTTGGGGTACCACGTGGGACACCGACTCCTCGAGGAGTCCTTTCCACCCGAGGGCCAGTGAGCCGGGGAAGAGGACTTCTCACTCCCAGAGCAAGAGGTGTCCCCCCAACTGGATACAGACCTCCACCGCCACCCCCAACACAGGAGACCTATGGAGAGTATGTAAGTAAAGGTGGCAGCCTTGGTGATCAAGTTGATCCAGTTCAGATATTGTGTCATGGCCATGTTCTCTGGTTCCTCTCCTCAGCTTAGCAAATAGTTAGTGAACATGAAAGTCGCTTAGCGTAGAAATTCAAAAGTATACGCTCGATTTTTGCCAGGCAGCTTGAAACTAAGGCAGAATTCATCTGTGGGGAATGCAAGACAGGGTAGAGGAGATTGCTGATAAGCTCTTCCATGAGTTGACTAGAGCATTCTTTCATATTCCATTTCAGGTTGCCTCTGACTAAGTCAGTCACTTGAAAAGTGATTGCCTAAATATACCAAAATAGTGTCACCTTTAAATGTGTCACTTTAATCTGTTTAGTAAAGTATAGATTTGTAGTGAAAGTTCTTTTCAGTCAACAAAATTAAAATTCTACATTTTTGCATCCATTAGTTTTCTTTCAATTCATTCATTCTCAGATAATAGTTTGTAGTTAAGGTAAGAGAAGGAAATCCAACTGTAGAAGTCGGACAGAAGGGAAGGAACTAATTTAGAACACCAACCCTTGGGATTCTTGGGATAGTTTCCTGGCTTATGACAGATGGAGAAAATGAGAAGTCAGTAGATGGATGGTTCCTGCCAGTGACTGTGGGTGCTGAGGGGGTCTACAGACAGTTGTCAAAGGCAGTAGTGATGGGGATAAGATACCGGCACTAATGGCTCTTATTCTCCTGCTTTATGGAGATACTGAGCACCTCTTTGCACACTTTCTAGAAGGTTACAGTTACCCCAGAGTCACTAAAATCCTCTTTAGTTTCATCTGTAGCTGTTTTGACTTGCACATTCTGAACTTCACTGAAATTCCATGAATGCTATCTTCTTCTGCTTCTAGACCAGGCTCATGCCTTGGGTTTGGCCTAACCTGCTCTTACCATATCATCTGCCTCCTTTTTCTGCTTCTGTGTCGGACAGCTATTGCTGTAGAAACTCCTGGGGGCAGTCACTGAGCTGCTGAGCTCTTGAGCATTACAGCTATTGTTGCCATACTTTTCCCACCTACACTGAACATGTGGTAGGACCGGCATGGGCAGTGTTTGGCTCCTCTGACTTAGCAGAGAGCCCTGTGATTTATACTCAACAATGCCATCATCCCATAGCAGAGTGTCTGTTCTGCTGTGCAGTTGGGAAGGATGTGGTCCTTTTCTCTTTTCTCGTCTCTTAAAATAGCTTGTTTTCCTGTTTCATTGTGTTCTTGTGAAACTGACAGTAATGGCCGTGCCTAGAGTTCTTCCACAGATGCTGACTCTTCCTAGAGGAGCAGGGACAGCAAAGAGAAGGAGTGCTCTTGAAGTCCTTGCAGGTGCATGCCACGAGTCACTGCAGGGGTTGTGGGAAATTGGATCATGGAATTTGTTGTGCGAATCCTGATGGTTTTATAATAAAAACCTGGAGCCAGACAATCAGGTTGAAAGCTGAAAGATCAGAGAAGTAGAGCAAGCCACAACCAACACCTCTTACCTCACCAACTCCTCATCCTGAGAAAGGATGAGTTCCTGTCTCCTCCTTATATTCCTTTTTCTGCCCAGCCATATCACTTTCTGTCTAAACCTTCCTAGTGCTAGGATTAAAGGTGTGTGATCCCAAGTGCTGGGGTTAAAGATGTGTGCCAACACTGCCTGACTCTGTTCTCTTTTAGACTATATTAATCTCGTGTAGCCCAGTGTGGCCTTGAACTCACAGAAATCCAGAGGGATCTCTGTCTCTGCCTCCTGAGTGCAAGGGTTAAAGGTGTGTGCCATGACT